>CAKAJE020001997.1:0-36987 GCA_916610135.2 Macropis europaea
ATTCTATCACATTTGTTCAACTTACGTCGCTCCTATTTCAGATAGCGTAGTGGGCTAGACGGCATCTCAAAGCGCGTGGAAGGGCGAGTAAAATGCACTACTAAACTTCTATGATAGGGCAATCAGAGACCCGATTACATCATTTTATATTTTGGTTAATATAAGAATTCAGCGAAATTCTCTCACATTTGTTCAATTTACGTCGCTGATATTTCAGATAGCGTATTGGGCTAAGCGGCATCTCAAAGCGCAAGAAATGTGGAGTAAAATGCACTATTAAACTTCTAGGGTAGGGCAAACAGAGACCCGATTAGATCATTTTATATTACGGTTAATATAAGAATTCAGCGTAATTCTATCACATTTGCTCAACTTACGTCGCTCCTATTTCAGATAGCGCACTGGGCTAGGCGGCATCTTAAAGCGCGTGGAATGGCGAATAAAATGCACTACTAAACTACTATGATAGGGCAATCAGAGACCCGTTTAGGTCATTTTATACTTTGGTTAATATAAGAATTCAGCGAAATTCTATCACATTTGTTCAATTTTCGTCGCTCCTATTAAAGATAGCGTATTGGGCTAAGCGGCATCTCAAAGCGCATAAAATGGCGAGTAAAATGCACTATTAAACTTCGAGGGTAGGGCAAACAGAGACACGATTAGATCATTTTATATTATGGTTAATTTAAGAATTCAGCAAAATTCTATAACATTTGTCCAATTTACGCCGTTCCTATGCCAGATGGCGTACTAGGCTAGGCGGCATGTTAAAGCGCGTGGAATGGCGAGTAAAATGAACTATAAAACTTCTATGATAGGGCAATCAGAGACCCGATTAGATCATTTTATATTTTGGTTAATATAAGAATTCAGCCAAATTCTATCACATTTGTTCAATTTACGTCGCTCCTATTTCAGATAGCGTACTGGGCTAGGCGGCATCTTAAAGCGCGTGGAATGGCGAGTACAATGCACTATTAAACTTCTATGATAGGGCAATCAGAGACGTGATTCGATCATTTTATATTTTGGTTAATATAAGAATTCAGGGAAATTCTATCACATTTGTTCAATTTACGTCGCTCCTATTTCAGATAGCGTATTGGGCTAAGCGGAATCTCAAAGCGCATGGAATGTCGAATAAAATGCACTATTAAACTTCTAGGCTAGGGCGAACAGAGAGCTGATTAAATCATTTTACATTATGCTTAATAAAAGATTTCAGCGAAATTCTATCACATTTGTACAATTTACGTCGCTCCTATTTCAGATAGCGTATTGGGCTAAGCGGCATCTCACAGCGCACGAAAGGGCGAGTAAAATGCACTATTAAACTTCTAGGGTAGGGCAATCAGAGACCCGATAAGATCATTTCAAATTTTGGTTAATATAAGAATTCAGCGAAATTCTATCACATTTGTTCAATTTACGTCGCTCCTCTTTCAGATAGCGTACTGGGCTAGGCGGCATCTTAA
This sequence comes from Macropis europaea, assembly GCA_916610135.2. Classification (NCBI taxonomy): domain Eukaryota; kingdom Metazoa; phylum Arthropoda; class Insecta; order Hymenoptera; family Melittidae; genus Macropis; species Macropis europaea. Next base: position 1,479 of record CAKAJE020001997.1, read on the forward strand.
AGCGCGTGGAATGGCGAGTAAAATGCACTATTAAACTTCTATGATAGGGCTATCAGAGACCCGATTAGATCATTTTATATTTTGGTTAATATAAGAATTCAGTGAAATTCTATCACATTTGTTCAATTTACGTCGCTCCTATTTCAGTTAGCGTATTGGGCTAAGCAGCATCTCAAAGTGCATGAAATGGCGAGTAAAATGCACTATTAAACTTCTAGGGTAGGGCAAACAGAGACCCGATTAGATCATTTTATATAATGGTTAATTTAAGAATTCAGCAAAATTCTATCACATTTTTCCAATTTACGTCGTTCCTATTTCAGCTAGCGTACTGGGCTTGGCGGCATCTTAAAACGCGAGGAATGGCAGGTAAAATGCACTGTTAAACTTCTATGATAGGGCAATCAGAGACCCGATTAGATCATTTTATAATTTGTTTAATATAAGATTTCAGGGAAATTCTATCACATTTGTTCAATTTACGTCGCTCCTATTTCAGATAGCGTACTGGGCTAGGCGGCATCTTAAAGCGCGTGGAAAGGCGAGTAAAATGCACTATTACACTTCTAGGGTAGGGCAAACAGAGGCCCGATTAGATCATTTTATATTATGGTTAATTTAAGAATTCACCGAAATTCTATCACATTTGTTCAATTTACGTCGCTCCTATTTCAGATAGCGTATTGGGCTAAGCGGCATCTCAAAGCCCATGAAATGGCGATTAAAATGCACTATTAAACTTCTAGGGTAAGGCAAACAGATACCCGATTAGATCATTTTATATTACGGTTAATATAAGAATTCAGCGTAATTCTATCACATTTGTTCAACTTACGTCGCTTCTATTTCAGATAGCGTACAGGGCTAGGCGGCATCTTAAAGCGCGTGGAAGGGTGAGTAAAATGCACTACTAATCTTCCATGATAGGGCAATCAGAGACCCGATTAGATCATTTTACATTTTGTTTAATATAAGATTTCAGGGACATTCTATCACATTTGTTTAATTTACGTCGCTGCTATTTCAGATAGCGTATTGGGCTAAGCGGCATCTCAAAGCGCATGAAATGGCGAATAAAATGAACTATTAAACTTCTAGGCGAGGGCGAACAGAGACCCGTTTAGATCATTTTACATTTTGGTTAATAAAAGAATTCAGCGAAATTCTATCACATTTGCTCAATTTACGTCGCTCCTATTACAGATAGCTTATTGTGCTTAGCGGCATCTCAAAGCGCATGAAGTGACGAGTGAAATGCACTATTAAACTTCTAGGGTTGGGCACATAGAGACCCGATTAGATCATTTTATATTATGGTTAATTTAAGAATTCAGCAAAATTCTATCACATTTGTTCAATTTACGTCGCTCCTATTTCAGATAGCATACTGGGCTAGGCGGCATCTTAAAGCGCGTGGAATGGCGAGTAAAATGCACTATTAAACTTCTATAATAGGGCAATCAGAGACCCGATTAGATCATTTTATATTTTGGTTAATATAAGAATTCAGCGAAATTCTATCACATTTGTTCAATTTACGTCGATCCTATTTCAGATAGCTTATTGGGCTAAGCTGCATCTCAAAGCGCATGAAGTGGCGAGTAAAATGCACTATTAAACTTCTAGGGTAGGGCGAACAAAGACCCGATTAGATCATTTTACATTAAGGTTAATATAGTAATTCAGCGAAATTCTATCACATTTGTTCAATTTACATCGCTCCTATTTCAGATAGCGACTTGTGCTAAGCGGCATCTCAAAGCGCAAGAAATGGCTCGTAAAATGCACTATTAAACTTCTAGGGTAGGGCAAACAGAGACCACATTAGATCATTTTATATTATGGTTAATTTAAGAATTCAGCGAAATTCTCTCACATTTGTTCAATTTACGTCGCTGATATTTCAGATAGCGTATTGGGCCAAGCGGCATCTCAAAGCGCGAGAAATGGCGAGTAAAATGCACTATCAAACTTCTATGATAGGGCAATCAGAGACCCGATTAGATCATTTTGTATTTTGGTTAATATAAGAATTCAGCGAAATTCTATCACATTTGTTCAATTTACGTCGCTCCTATTTCAGATAGCGTATTGGGCTAAGCGGCATCTCAAAGCGCATGGATTGACGAGTGAAATGCTGTATTAAACTTCTGGGGTAGGGCGAACAGAAACCCGAATAGATCATTTTATATTACGGTTAATATAAGAATTCAGCGAAATTCTATCACATTTGTTCAATTTACGTCGCTCCTATTTCAGATAGCGTATTGGGCTAAGCGGCATCTCAATGCGCATGAAATGGCGAGTAACATGCACTATTACACTTCTAGGGTAGTGCAAACAGAGACCCGATAAGATTATTTTATATTACGGTTAATATAAGAATACAGCGTAATTCTATCACTTCTGTTCAACTTACGTCGCTCCTCTTTCAGATAGCGTACTGGGCTAGGCGGCATCGTAAAGCGCGTGGAATGGCGAGTAAAATGCACTATTAAACTACAAGGGTAGGGCAAACAGAGACCCGATTAGATCATTTTATATTATGGTTAATTTAAGAATTCAGAAAAATTCTATCACATTTGTTCAATTTACGTCGTTCCTATTTCAGATAGCGTATTGGGCTATGCGACATCTCAAAGCGCATGAAATGACGAGTAAAATGCACTGTTAAACTTCTAGGGTAGGGTAAACAGAGACCCGATTAGATCATTTTATATTACGGTTAATATAAGAATTCAGCGTAATTCTATCACATTTGTTCAACTTACGTCGCTCCTATTTCAGATAGCGTAGTGGGCTAGACGGCATCTCAAAGCGCGTGGAAGGGCGAGTAAAATGCACTACTAAACTTCTATGATAGGGCAATCAGAGACCCGATTACATCATTTTATATTTTGGTTAATATAAGAATTCAGCGAAATTCTCTCACATTTGTTCAATTTACGTCGCTGATATTTCAGATAGCGTATTGGGCTAAGCGGCATCTCAAAGCGCAAGAAATGTGGAGTAAAATGCACTATTAAACTTCTAGGGTAGGGCAAACAGAGACCCGATTAGATCATTTTATATTACGGTTAATATAAGAATTCAGCGTAATTCTATCACATTTGCTCAACTTACGTCGCTCCTATTTCAGATAGCGCACTGGGCTAGGCGGCATCTTAAAGCGCGTGGAATGGCGAATAAAATGCACTACTAAACTACTATGATAGGGCAATCAGAGACCCGTTTAGGTCATTTTATACTTTGGTTAATATAAGAATTCAGCGAAATTCTATCACATTTGTTCAATTTTCGTCGCTCCTATTAAAGATAGCGTATTGGGCTAAGCGGCATCTCAAAGCGCATAAAATGGCGAGTAAAATGCACTATTAAACTTCGAGGGTAGGGCAAACAGAGACACGATTAGATCATTTTATATTATGGTTAATTTAAGAATTCAGCAAAATTCTATAACATTTGTCCAATTTACGCCGTTCCTATGCCAGATGGCGTACTAGGCTAGGCGGCATGTTAAAGCGCGTGGAATGGCGAGTAAAATGAACTATAAAACTTCTATGATAGGGCAATCAGAGACCCGATTAGATCATTTTATATTTTGGTTAATATAAGAATTCAGCCAAATTCTATCACATTTGTTCAATTTACGTCGCTCCTATTTCAGATAGCGTACTGGGCTAGGCGGCATCTTAAAGCGCGTGGAATGGCGAGTACAATGCACTATTAAACTTCTATGATAGGGCAATCAGAGACGTGATTCGATCATTTTATATTTTGGTTAATATAAGAATTCAGGGAAATTCTATCACATTTGTTCAATTTACGTCGCTCCTATTTCAGATAGCGTATTGGGCTAAGCGGAATCTCAAAGCGCATGGAATGTCGAATAAATGCACTATTAAACTTCTAGGCTAGGGCGAACAGAGAGCTGATTAAATCATTTTACATTATGCTTAATAAAAGATTTCAGCGAAATTCTATCACATTTGTACAATTTACGTCGCTCCTATTTCAGATAGCGTATTGGGCTAAGCGGCATCTCACAGCGCACGAAAGGGCGAGTAAAATGCACTATTAAACTTCTAGGGTAGGGCAATCAGAGACCCGATAAGATCATTTCAAATTTTGGTTAATATAAGAATTCAGCGAAATTCTATCACATTTGTTCAATTTACGTCGCTCCTATTTCAGATAGCGTATTGTGCTAAGCGGCATCTCAAAGCGCATGGAATGGCGAGTGAAATTCACTGTTAAACTTCTAGGGTAGGGCGAACAGACACCCGAATAGATCATTTTATATTACGGTTAATATAAGAATTCAGCGTAATTCTATCACATTTGTTCAACTAACGTCGCTCCTATTTCAGATAGCGTACTGGGCTAGGCGGCATCTTAAAGCGCGTGGAAGGGCGAGTAAAATGCACTTCTAAACTTCTATGATAGGGCAATCAGAGTTCCGAATAGATCATTTTATATTTTGTTTACTATAACATTTCAGGGAAATTCTATCACATTTGTTCAATTTACGTCGCTCCTATTTCAGATAGCTATTGGGCTAAGCGGCATCTCGAAGCGCATGAAATGACGAGAGAAATGCACTATTAAACTTCTTGGGTAGGGCGAACAGAGACCCGATTACATCACTTTATATTTTGGTTAATATAAGAATTCAGCGAAATTCTATCACATTTGTTCAATTTACATCGCTCCTATTTCAGATAGCGTATTGGGCTAAGCGGCATCTCAAAGCGCATGAAATGACGAGTTAAATGCTCTATTAAACTTCTAGGATAAGGCAAACAGAGACCCGATTAGATCATTTTATATTACGGTTAATATAAGAATTCAGCGTAATTCTGTCACATTTGTTCAAGTTACGTAGCTCCTATTTCAGATAGCGTACTGGGCTAGGCGGCAACTTAAACCGCGTGGAATGGCGAGTAAAATGCACTATTAAACTTCTAGGGTGGTGCAATCAGAGACCCGATAAGATCATTTTATATTACGGTTAATATAAGAATTCAGCGAAGTTCTATCACATTTGTTCAATTTACGTCGCTCCTATTTCAGATAGCGTATTGGGCTAAGCGGCATCTCAAAGCGCATGAAATGGCGAGTAAAATGCACTATTAAACTTCTAGGGTAGGGCAATCAGAGACCCGATTAGATCATTTTATATTTTGGTTAATATAGGAATTCAGCGAAATTCTATCACATTTGTTGAATTTACGTCGCTCCTATTTCAGATAGCGTATTGGGCTAAGCGGCATCTCAAAGCGCATGAAATGGCGAGTAAAATGCACTCTTAAACTTCTAGGATAAGGCAAACAGAGACCCGATTAGATCATTTTATATTACGGTTAACATAAGAATCCAGCGAAATTCTATCACATTTGCTCAATTTACGTCGCTCCTATTTCAGATAGCGTATTGGGCTAAGCGGCATCTCACAGCGCACGAAAGGGCGAGTACAATTCACTATTAAACTTCTAGGGTAGGGCAATCAGAGACCCGATAAGATCATTTCATATTTTGGTTAATATAAGAATTCAGCGTAATTCTATCACATTTGTTCAACTTACGTCGCTCCTATTTCAGATAGCGTACTGGGCTAGGCGGCATCTCAAAGCGCGTGGAATGGCGAGTAAAATGCACTCTTAAACATCTATGATAGGGCAATCAGAGACCCGATTAGATCATTTTATATTTTGGTTAATATAAGAATTCAGCGAAATTCTATCACATTTGTTCAATTTACGTCGCTCCTATTTCAGATAGCGTATTGGGCCAAGCTGCATCTCAAAGCGCAAGAAATGGCTCGTAAAATGCACTATTAAACTTCTAGGGTAGGCGAATCAGAGACCAGATTAGATCATTTTATATTATGGTTAATTTAAGAATTCAGCAAAATTCTATCACATTTGTTCAATTTACGTCGTTCCTATTTCAGATAGCATACTGGGCTAGGCGGCATCTTAAAGCGCGTGGAATGGCGAGTAAAATGCACTATTAAACTTCTATGATAGGGCAATCAGAGACCCGATTAGATCATTTTATATTTTGGTTAATATAAGGATTCAGCGTAATTCTATCACATTTGTTCAATTTACGTCGCTCCTATTTCAGATAGCGTATTGGGCTAAGCGGCATCTCAAAGCGCAAGAAATGGCGAGTAAAATGCACTATCAAACTTCTAGGGTAGGGCAGACAGAGACCCCATTAGATCATTTTATATTACGGTTAATATAAGAATTCAGCGTTATTCTATCACATTTGTTCAACTTACGTCGCTCCTATTTCAGATAGCGTACTCTGATAGGCGGCATCCTAAAGCGCGTGGAATGGCGAGTAAAATGCACTATTAAACATCTAGGGTAATGCAAACAGAGACCCGATTAGATCATTTTATATTACGGTTAATATAAGATTTCAGGGAAATTCTATCACATTTGTTCAATTTACGTCGCTCCTATTTCAGATAGCTATTGGGCTAAGCGGCATCTCAAAGCGCATGAAATGACGAGTGAAATGCACTATTAAACTTCTTGGGTAGGGCGAACAGAGACCCGATTACATCATTTTATATTTTGGTTAACATAAGAATTCAGCGAAATTCTATCACATTTGTTCAATTTACGTCGCTCCTATTTCAGATAGCGTACTCGGATAGGCGGCATCTTAAAGCTCGTGGAATGGTGAGTAAAATGCTCTATTAAACTTCTAGGGTTGGGCACATAGAGACCCGATTAGATCATTTTATATTATGGTTAATTTAAGAATTCAGCGAAATCCTATCACATTTGTTCATTTTACGTCGCTCCTATTTCAGATAGCGTATTGGGCTAAGCGGCATCTCAAAGCGCAAGAAATGGCGAGTAAAATGCACTATTAAACTTCTAGGGTAGGGCAGACAGAGACCCCATTAGATCATTTTATATTTTGGTTAATATAAGAATTCAGCGAAATTCTATCACATTTTTTCAATTTACGTCGCTCCTATTTCAGATAGTGTACTGGGCTAGGCGGCATCTTAAAGCGCGTGGAAGGGCGAGTAAAATGCACTACTAAACGTCTATGATAGGGCAATCAGAGTCGCGTTTAGATCATTTTATATTTTCTTTAATATAAGATTTCAGGGAAATTCTATCACATTTGTTCAATTTACGTCGCTCCTATTTCAGATAGTTATTGGGCTAAGCGGCATCACAAAGCGCATGAAATGACGAGAGAAATGCACTATTAAACTTCTTGGGTAGGGCGAACAGAGACCCGATTACATCATTTTATATTATGGTCAATTTAAGAATTCAGCAAAATTCTATAACATTTGTTCAATTTACGTCGCTCCTATTTCAGATAGCGTATTGGGCTAAGCGGCATCTCAAAGCGCAAGAAATGGCGAGTAAAATGCACTATTAAGCTTCTAGGGTTGGGCACATAGAGACCCGATTAGATCATTTTATATTATGGTTAATTTAAGAATTCAGCAAAATTCTATCACATTTGTTCAACTTACGTCGCTCCTATTTCAGATAGCGTACTGGACTAGGCGGCATCTTAAAGCGCGTGGAATGGCGAGTAAAATGCACTATTAAACTTCTATGATAGGGTAATCAGAGACCCGATTAGATCATTTTATATTTTGGTTAATATAAGAATTCAGCGAAATTCTATCACATTTGTTCAATTTACGTCGCTCCTATTTCAGATAGCTTATTGGGCTAAGCGGCATCGCAAAGCGCATGAAATGACGAGTGAAATGCACTATTAAACTTCTAGGGTAGGGCAAACAGAGATCCGATTAGATCATTTTATATTATGGTTAATTTAAGAATTCAGCGTAATTCTGTCACATTTGTTCAATTTACGTCGCTCCTATTTCAGATAGCGTACTCGGCTAGGCGGCAACTTAAAGCGCGTGGAATGGCGAGTAAAATGTACTATTAAACTTCTATGATAGGGCAATCAGAGACGGGATTAGATCATTTTATATTTTGGTTAATATAAGAATTCAGCGAAATTCTATCACATTTGTTCAATTTACGTCGCTCCTATGTCAGATAGCGTATTGGCTAAGCGGCATGTCAAAGCGCATGAAATGGCGAGTGAAATGCACTATTAATCTTCCTGGGTAGGGCAATCAGAGACCCCATTAGATCATTTTATATTATGGTTAATTTAAGAATTCAGCGAAATTCTATCACATTTGTTCAATTTACGTCGCTCCTATGTCAGATAGCGTATTGGGCTATGCGGCATCTCGAAGAGCATGAAATGACGAGTAAAATGCACTGTTAAACTTCCAGGGTAGGGCAAACAGAGACCCGATTAGATCATTTTATATTACGGTTAATATAAGAATTCAGCGAAATTCTATCACATTTGTTCAATTTACGTCGCTCCTATTTCAGATAGGGTGCTGGGCTAGGCGGCATCTTAAAGCGCGTGGAATGGCGAGTAAAATGCACTTTTAAACTTCTATGATAGGGCAATCATAGACCCGATTAGATCATTTTATATTTTGGTTAATATAAGAATTCAGCGAGATTCTCTCACATTTGTTCAATTTACGTCGCTGATGTTTCAGATAGCGTATTGGGCTAAGCGGCATCCCAAAGCGCAAGAAATGGCGAGTAAAATGAACTATTAAACTCCTAGGGTAGGGCAATCAGAGACCCGATTCGATCATTTTACATTATGGTTAATTTAAGAATTCAGCAAAATTCTATTACATTTGTTCAACTTACGTCGCTCCTATTTCAGATAGCGTATTGGGCTAAGCGGCATCTCAAAGCGCATGAAATGGCGAGTGAAATGCGCTACTAATCTTCTATGGTAGGGCAATCAGAGACCCCATTAGATCATTTTATATTATGGTTAATTTAAGAATTCAGCGAAATTCTATCACATTTGTTCAACTTACGTCGCTCCTATTTCAGATAGCGTACTGGGCAAGGCGGAATCTCAAAGCGCGTGGAAGGGCGAGTAAAATGCACTACTAAACTTCTATGATAGGGCAATCAGAGACCCCATTAGATCATTTTATATTATGGTTAATTTAAGAATTCAGCGAAATTCTATCACATTTGTTCAATTTACGTCGCTCCTATTTCAGATAGCGTATTGGGCTAAGCGGCATCTCAAAGCGCATGAAATGGCGAGTAAAATGCACTGTTAAACCTCTAGGGTAGGGCAAGCAGAGACCCGATTAGATCATTTTGTATTACGGTTAATATAAGTATTCAGCGTAATTCTGTCACATTTGTTCAACTTACGTCGCTCCTATTTCAGATAGCGTACTGGGCTAGGCGGCAACTTAATGCGCGTGGTATGGCGAGTAAAATGCACTATTAAACTTCTATGATAGGGCAATCAGAGGCCCGATTAGATCATTTTATATTTTGGTTAATATAAGAATTCAGCGAAATTCTATCACATTTGTTCAATTTACGTCGCTCCTATGTCAGATAGCTTATTGGGCTAAGCGGCATCTCAAAGCGCATGAAATGGCGAGTGAAATGCGCTATTAATCTTCTATGGTAGGGCAATCAGAGACCCCATTAGATCATTTTATATTATGGTTAATTTAAGAATTCAGCGAAATTCTATCACATTTGTTCAATTTACGTCGCTCCTATGTCAGATAGCGTATTGGGCTATGCGGCATCTCAAAGCGCATGAAATGACGAGTAAAATGCACTGTTAAACTTCTAGGATAGGGCAAACAGAGACCCGATTAGATCATTTTACATTAAGGTTAATATAAGAATTCAGCGAGATTCTCTCACATTTGTTCAATTTACGTCGCTGATATTTCAGATAGCGTATTTGGCTAAGCCGCATCTCAAAGCGCAAGAAATGGCGCGTAAAATGTACTATTAAACTTCTAGGGTAGGGCAAACAGAGACCCGATTAGATCATTTTATATTATGGTTAATTTAAGAATTCAGCGAAATTCTATCACATTTGTTCAATTTACGTCGCTCATGTTGCAGATAGCGTATTGGGCTAAGCGGCATCTCAAAGCGCATGAAATGGCGAGTAAAACGCACTATTAAACTTCTAGAGGTAAGGCAAACCGAGACCCGATTAGATCATTTAATATTACGGTTAATATAAGAATTCAGAGTAATTATATCACATTTGTTCAACATACGTCGCTCCTATTTCAGATAGTGTACTGGGCTAGGCGGCATCTTAAAGCGCGTGGAAGGGCGAGTAAAATGCACTACTAAACTTCTATGACAGGGCAATCAGAGTCCCGTTTAGATCATTTTATATTTTGTTTAATATAAGATTTCATGGAAATTCTATCACATTTGTTCAATTTACGTCGCTCCTATTTCAGATAGCGTATTGGGCTAAGCGGCATCTCAAAGCGCATGAAATGACGAGAGAAATGCACTATTAAAGTTCTTGGGTAGGGCAAACAGAGACCCGATTATATCATTTTATATTATGGTTAATTTAAGAATTCAGCAAAATTCTATCACATTTGTTCAACTTACGTAGCTCCTATTTCAGATAGCGTATCGGGCTAAGCGGCATCTCAAAGCGCATGAAATGGCGAGTGAAATGCACTATTAATCTTCTAGGGTAGGGCAATCAGAGACCCCATTAGATCATTTTATATTATGGTTAATTTAAGAATTCAGCGAAATTCTATCACATTTGTTCAATTTACGTCGCTCCTATTTCAGATAGCGTATTGGGCTAAGCGACATCTCAAAGCGCATGAAATGACGTGTGAAATGCACTAGTAATCTTCTAAGGTAGGGCGAACAGAGACCCGATTAGATCATTTTACATTAAGGTTAATATAAGAATTCAGCGAAATTCTATCACATTTGTTCAATTTACGTCGCTCCTATTTCAGATAGCGTATAGGGCTAGGCGGCATCTTAAAGCGCGTGGAAGGGCGAGTAAAATGCACTACTAAACTTCTAGGGTAGGGCAAACAGAGACCCGATTAGATCATGTTATATTATGGTTAATTTAAGAATTCAGCAAAATTCTATCACATTTGTTCAATTTACGTCGCTCCTATGTCAGATAGCGTATTGGGCTAAGCGGCATCTCAAAGCGCATGAAATGGCGAGTGAAATGCACTATTAATCTTCTAGGGTAGGGCAATCAGAGACCCCATTAGATCATTTTATATTATGGTTAATTTAAGAATTCAGCGAAATTCTATCACATTTGTTCAACTTACGTCGCTCCTATTTCAGATATCGTACTGGGCAAGGCGGTATCTCAAAGCGCGTGGAAGGGCGAGTAAAATGCACTACTAAACTTCTATGATAGGGCAATCAGAGACCCGATTAGATCATTTTATATTTTGGTTAATATAAGAATTCAGCGAAATTCTCTCACATTTGTTCAATTTACGTCGCTGATATTTCAGACAGCGTATTGGACTAAGCGGCATCTCAAAGCGCAAGACATGTCGAGTAAAATGCACTATTAAACTTCTAGGGTAGGGCAAACAGAGACCCGATAAGATCATTTTATATTATGGTTAATTTCAGAATTCAGCGAAATTCTCTCACATTTGTTCAATTTGCGGCGCTCCTATTTCAGATAGCGTATTGGGCTAAGCGGCATCTCAAAGCGCATGAAATGACGAATAAAATGCACAATTAAGCTTCTACGCTAGGGCGAACAGAGACCCGATTAGATCATTTTACGTTATGGTTAATAAAAGAATTCAGCGAAATTCTATCACATTTGATCAATTTACGTCGCTCCTATTTCAGATAGCGTACTGGGCTAAGCGGCATCTCAAAGCGCAAGAAATGGCGAGTAAAATGCACTATTAAACTTCTAGGGTAGGGCAAACAGAGACCCGATTAGATCATTTTATATTACGGTTAATATAAGAATTCAGCGTAATTCTGTCACATTTGTTCAACTTACGTCGCTCCTATTTCAGATAGCGTACTGGGCTAGGCGGCAACTTAAAGCGCGTGGTATGGCGAGTAAAATGCACTATTAAACTTCTATGATAGGGCAATCAGAGACTCGATTAGATCATTTTATATTTTGGTTAATATAAGAATTCAGCGAAATTCTATCACATTTGTTCAATTTACGTCGCTCCTATGTCAGATAGCGTATTGTGCTAAGCGGCATCTCAAAGCGCATGAAATGGCGAGTGAAATGCACTATTAAACTTCTTGGGTAGGGCGAACAAAGACCCGATTAGATCATTTTACATTAAGGTTAATATAAGAATTCAGCGAAATTCTACACATTTGTTCAATTTACATCGCTCCTATTTCAGATAGCGTACTGGGCTAGGCGGCAACTTAAAGCGCGTGGTATGGCGAGTAAAATGCACTATTAAACTTCTATGATAGGGCAATCATAGACCCGATTAGATCATTTTATATTTTGGTTAATATAAGAATTCAGCGAGATTCTCTCACATTTGTTCAATTTACGTCGCTGATGTTTCAGATAGCGTATTGCGCTAAGCGGCATCCCAAAGCGCAAGAAATGGCGAGTAAAATGAACTATTAAACTCCTAGGGTAGGGCAATCAGAGACCCGATTCGATCATTTTACATTATGGTTAATTTAAGAATTCAGCAAAATTCTATCACATTTGTTCAACTTACGTCGCTCCTATTTCAGATAGCGTATTGGGCTAAGCGGCATCTCAAAGCGCATGAAATGGCGAGTGAAATGCACTATTAAACTTCTAGGGTAGGGCGAACAAAGACCCGATTAGACCATTTTATATTATGGTTAAGTTAATAATTCAGCGAAATTCTATCACATTTGTTCAATTTACGTCGCTCCTATTTCAGTTAGCGTACTGGGCTAAGCGGCACCTCATAGCGCATGAAATGGCGAGTAAAATGCACTATTAAACTTCTAGGATAAGGCAAACAGAGACTCGATTAGATCATTTTATATTACGGTTAATATAAGAATTCAGCGTAATTCTGTCACATTTGTTCAACTTACGTAGCTCCTATTTCAGATAGCGTACTGGGCTAGGCGGCAACTTAAAGCGCGTGGAATATCGAGTAAAATACACTATCAAACTTCTATGATAGGGCAATCAGAGACCCGATTAGATCATTTCATATTTTGGTTAATATTAGAATTCAGCGAAATTCTATCACATTTGTTCAATTTACGTCGCTCCTATTTCAGATAGCGTATTGGGCTAAGCGGCATCTCAAAGCGCATGAAATGGCGAGTAAAGTGCACTACTAAACTTCTAGGATAAGGCAAACAGAGATCCGATAAGATCATTTTATATTACGGTTAATATAAGAATTCAGCGTAATTCTGTCACATTTGTTCAATTTACGTTGCTCCTATTTCAAATAGCGTACTCGGATAGGCGGCATCTTAAAGCGCGTGGAATGGCGAGTAAAACGCACTATTAAACTCCTAGAGTAGGGCGAACAGAGACCCGATTAGATCATTTTACATTAAGGTTAATATAAGAATTCAGCGTAATTCTGTCACATTTGTTCAACATACGTAGCTCCTATTTCAGATAGCGTACTGGGCTAGGCGGCATCTTAAAGCGCGTGGAATGGCGAGTAAAATGCACTATGAAACTTCTATGATAGGGCAATCAGAGACCCGATTAGATCATTTTGTATTTTGGTTAATATAAGAATACAGCGAAATTCTATCACATTTGTTCAATTTACGTCGCTCCTATTTCAGATATCGTATTGGGCTAAGCGGCATCTCAATGCGCATGAAATGGCGAGTAACATGCACTATTAAACTTCTAGGATAAGGCAAACAGAGACCCGGTTAGATCATTTTATATTACGGTTAATATAAGAATTCAGCGTAATTCTATCACATTTGTTCAACTTACGTCGCTCCTCTTTCAGATAGCGTACTGGGCTAGGCGTCATCATAAAGCGCGTGGAATGGCGAGTAAAATGCACTATTAAACTTCTATGATAGGGCTATGAGAGACCCGATTACATCATTTTATATTTTGGTTAATATAAGAATTCAGCGAAATTCTATCAGATTTGTTCAATTTACGTCGCTCATATTTCAGATAGCGTACTGGGCTAAGCGGCATCTCAAAGCGCATGAAATGGCGAGCAAAATGCACTATTAAACTTCTGGGATAAGGCAAACAGAGACCCGATTAGATCATTTTATATTTTGTTTAATATAAGATTTCAGGGAAATTCTGTCACATTTGTTCAATTTTCGTCGCTCCTATTTCAGATAGCTTATTGGGCTTAGCGGCATCTGAAAGCGCATGAAATGGCGAGTAAAATGCACTATTAAACTTCTAGGGTAGGGCAAACAAAGACCCGATTAAATCATTTTATATTATGGTTAATTTAAGAATTCAGCGAAATTCTATCACATTTGTTCAATTTACGTCGCTACTATTTCAGATAGCGTATTGGGCTAAGCGGCATCTCAAAGCGCATGAAATGGCGAGTATAATGCACCATTAAACGTCTAGAATAAGGCAAACAGAGACCCGATTAGATCATTTTATATTACGGTTAATATAAGAATTCAGCGTAATTCTATCACATTTGTTCAACTTACGTCGCTCCTCTTTCAGATAGCGTACTGGGCTAGGCGGCATCTTAAAGCGCGTGGAATGGCGAGTAAAATGCACTATTAAACTTCTATGATAGGGCTATCAGAGACCCGATTAGATCATTTTATATTTTGGTTAATATAAGAATTCAGTGAAATTCTAACACATTTGTTCAATTTACGTCGCTCCTATTTCAGATAGCGTACTGGGCTAGGCTGCATCATAAAGCGCGTGGAATGGCGAGTAAAATGCACTATTAAACTTCTAGGATAAGGCAAACAGAGACCCGATTAGATCATTTTATATTACGGTTAATATAAGAATTCAGCGTAATTCTATCACATTTGTTCAACTTACGTCGCTCCTCTTTCAGATAGCGTACTGGGCTAGGCGGCATCTTAAAGCGCGTGGAATGGCGAGTAAAATGCACTATTAAACTTCTATGATAGGGCTATCAGAGACCCGATTAGATCATTTTATATTTTGGTTAATATAAGAATTCAGTGAAATTCTATCACATTCGTTCAATTTACGTCGCTCCTATTTCAGTTAGCGTATTGGGCTAAGCAGCATCTCAAAGTGCATGAAATGGCGAGTAAAATGCACTATTAAACTTCTATGGTAGGGCAAACAGAGACCCGATTAGATCATTTTATATAATGGTTAATTTAAGAATTCAGCAAAATTCTATCACATTTTTTCAATTTACGTCGTACCTATTTCAGCTAGCGTACTGGGCTTGGCGGCATCTTAAAACGCGAGGAATGGCAGGTAAAATGCACTGTTAAACTTCTATGATAGGGCAATCAGAGACCCGATTAGATCATTTTATATTTTGTTTAATATAAGATTTCAGGGAAATTCTATCACATTTGTTCAATTTACATCGCTCCTATTTCAGATAGCGTACTGGGCTAGGCGGCATCTTAAAGCGCGTGGAAGGGTGAGTAAAATGCACTACTAATCTTCCATGATAGGGGAATCAGAGACCCGATTAGATCATTTTACATTTTGTTTAATATAAGATTTCAGGGACATTCTATCACATTTGTTCAATTTACGTCGCTCCTATTTCAGATAGCGTACTGGGCTAGGTGGCATCTTAAAGCGCGTGGAATGGCGAGTAAAATGCACTACTAAACTACTATGATAGGGCAATCAGAGACCCGATCAGGTCATTTTATATTTTGGTTAATATAAGAATTCAGCGAATTTCTATCACATTTGTTCAATTTACGTCGCTCCTATTACAGATAGCTTATTGTGCTTAGCGGCATCTCAAAGCGCACGAAGTGACGAGTGAAATGCACTATTAAACTTCTAGGGTTGGTCGAAGAAAGACCCAATTAGATCATTTTACATTAAGGTTAATATAAGAATTCAGGGAAATTCTATCACATTTGTTCAATTTACGTCGCTCCTATTTCAGATAGCGTATTGGGCTAATCGGCATCTCAAAGCGCATGAAATGACGAGTGAAATGCACTATTAAACTTCTCGGGTAGGGCGAACAGAGACCCGATTAGATCATTTTACATTAAGGTTAATATAAGAATTCAGGGAAATTCTATCACATTTGTTCAATTTACGTCGCTCCTATTTCAGTTAGCGTATTGGGCTAAGCAGCATCTCAAAGTGCATGAAATGGCGAGTAAAATGCACCATTAAACTTCTACGGTAGGGCAATCAGAGAACCGATTAGATCATTTTGTATTACGGTTAATATAAGAATTCAGCGTAATTCTATCACATTTGTTCAACTTTCGTCGCTCCTATTTCAGATAGCGTAATGAGCTAGGAGGCATCTTAAAGCATGTGGAATGGCGAGTAAAATGCAATATTAAACTTCTATGATAGGGCAATCAGAGACCCGATTAGATCATTTTATATTTTGGTTATTATAAAAATTCAGCGAAATTCTATCACAATTCTTCAATTTACGTCGCTCCTATTTCAGATAGCGTATTGGGCTAAGCGGCAACTCAAAGCGCATGAAATGACGAGTGAAATGCACTATTAAACTTCTCGGGTAGGGCGAACAGAGACCCGATTAGATCATTTTACATTAAGGTTAATATAAGAATTCAGGGAAATTCTATCACATTTGTTCAATTTACGTCGCTCCTATTTCAAATAGCGTACTCGGATAGGCGGCATCTTAAAGCGCGTGGAATGGCGAGTAAAATGCACTATTAAACTTCTATGATAGGGCAATCAGAGACCCGATTAGATCATTTTATATTTTGGTTAATATAAGAATTCAGCGAAATTCTATTACATTTGTTCAATTTACGTCGCTCCTATTTCAGATAGCGTATTGGGCTAAGCGGCATCTCAAAGCGCATGGATTGACGAGTGAAATGCTCTATTAAACTTCTGGGGTAGGGCGAACAGAAACCCGAATAGATCATTTTATATTACGGTTAATATAAGAATTCAGCGAAATTCTATCACATTTGTTCAATTTACGTCGCTCCTATTTCAGTTAGCGTACTGGGCTAAGCGGCATCTCATAGCGCATGAAATGGCGAGTAAAATGCACTATCAAACTTCTAGGATAAGGCAAACAGAGACTCGATTAGATCATTTTATATTACGGTTAATATAAGAATTCAGCGTAATTCTGTCACATTTGTTCAACTTACGTAGCCCTATTTCAGATAGCGTACTGGGCTAGGCGGCAACTTAAAGCGCGTGGAATATCGAGTAAAATACACTATCAAACTTCTATGATAGGGCAATCAGAGACCCGATTAGATCATTTCATATTTTGGTTAATATTAGAATTCAGCGAAATTCTATCACATTTGTTCAATTTACGTCGCTCCTATTTCAGATAGCGTATTGGGCTAAGCGGCATCTCAAAGCGCATGAAATGGCGAGTAAAGTGCATTACTAAACTTCTAGGATAAGGCAAACAGAGATCCGATAAGATCATTTTATATTACGGTTAATATAAGAATTCAGCGTAATTCTGTCACATTTGTTCAATTTACGTTGCTCCTATTTCAAATAGCGTACTCGGATAGGCGGCATCTTAAAGCGCGTGGAATGGCGAGTAAAACGCACTATTAAACTCCTAGAGTAGGGCGAACAGAGACCCGATTAGATCATTTTACATTAAGGTTAATATAAGAATTCAGCGTAATTCTGTCACATTTGTTCAACATACGTAGCTCCTATTTCAGATAGCGTACTGGGCTAGGCGGCATCTTAAAGCGCGTGGAATGGCGAGTAAAATGCACTATGAAACTTCTATGATAGGGCAATCAGAGACCCGATTAGATCATTTTGTATTTTGGTTAATATAAGAATACAGCGATATTCTATCACATTTGTTCAATTTACGTCGCTCCTATTTCAGATAGCGTATTGGGCTAAGCGGCATCTCAATGCGCATGAAATGGCGAGTAACATGCACTATTAAACTTCTAGGATAAGGCAAACAGAGACCCGGTTAGATCATTTTATATTACGGTTAATATAAGAATTCAGCGTAATTCTATCACATTTGTTCAACTTACGTCGCTTCTATTTCAGATAGCGTACAGGGCTAGGCGGCATCTTAAAGCGCGTGGAAGGGTGAGTAAAATGCACTACTAATCTTCCATGATAGGGCAATCAGAGACCCGATTAGATCATTTTACATTTTGTTTAATATAAGATTTCAGGGACATTCTATCACATTTGTTTAATTTACGTCGCTGCTATTTCAGATAGCGTATTGGGCTAAGCGGCATCTCAAAGCGCATGAAATGGCGAATAAAATGAACTATTAAACTTCTAGGCGAGGGCGAACAGAGACCCGTTTAGATCATTTTACATTTTGGTTAATAAAAGAATTCAGCGAAATTCTATCACATTTGCTCAATTTACGTCGCTCCTATTACAGATAGCTTATTGTGCTTAGCGGCATCTCAAAGCGCATGAAGTGACGAGTGAAATGCACTATTAAACTTCTAGGGTTGGGCACATAGAGACCCGATTAGATCATTTTATATTATGGTTAATTTAAGAATTCAGCAAAATTCTATCACATTTGTTCAATTTACGTCGTTCCTATTTCAGATAGCATACAGGGCTAGGCGGCATCTTAAAGCGCGTGGAATGGCGAGTAAAATGCACTATTAAACTTCTATAATAGGGCAATCAGAGACCCGATTAGATCATTTTATATTTTGGTTAATATAAGAATTCAGCGAAATTCTATCACATTTGTTCAATTTACGTCGATCCTATTTCAGATAGCTTATTGGGCTAAGCTGCATCTCAAAGCGCATGAAGTGGCGAGTAAAATGCACTATTAAACTTCTAGGGTAGGGCGAACAAAGACCCGATTAGATCATTTTACATTAAGGTTAATATAGTAATTCAGCGAAATTCTATCACATTTGTTCAATTTACATCGCTCCTATTTCAGATAGCGACTTGTGCTAAGCGGCATCTCAAAGCGCAAGAAATGGCGAGTAAAATGCACTATTAAACTTCTAGGGTAGGGCAAACAGAGACCACATTAGATCATTTTATATTATGGTTAATTTAAGAATTCAGCGAAATTCTCTCACATTTGTTCAATTTACGTCGCTGATATTTCAGATAGCGTATTGGGCCAAGCGGCATCTCAAAGCGCGAGAAATGGCGAGTAAAATGCACTATCAAACTTCTATGATAGGGCAATCAGAGACCCGATTAGATCATTTTGTATTTTGGTTAATATAAGAATTCAGCGAAATTCTATCACATTTGTTCAATTTACGTCGCTCCTATTTCAGATAGCGTATTGGGCTAAGCGGCATCTCAAAGCGCATGGATTGACGAGTGAAATGCTGTATTAAACTTCTGGGGTAGGGCGAACAGAAACCCGAATAGATCATTTTATATTACGGTTAATATAAGAATTCAGCGAAATTCTATCACATTTGTTCAATTTACGTCGCTCCTATTTCATTGGGCTAAGCGGCATCTCAATGCGCATGAAATGGCGAGTAACATGCACTATTACACTTCTAGGGTAGTGCAAACAGAGACCCGATAAGATTATTTTATATTACGGTTAATATAAGAATACAGCGTAATTCTAT
This sequence comes from Macropis europaea, assembly GCA_916610135.2. Taxonomy (NCBI): domain Eukaryota; kingdom Metazoa; phylum Arthropoda; class Insecta; order Hymenoptera; family Melittidae; genus Macropis; species Macropis europaea. The sequence goes on from CAKAJE020001997.1 coordinate 21,113, forward strand.
CACTTCTGTTCAACTTACGTCGCTCCTCTTTCAGATAGCGTACTGGGCTAGGCGGCATCGTAAAGCGCGTGGAATGGCGAGTAAAATGCACTATTAAACTACAAGGGTAGGGCAAACAGAGACCCGATTAGATCATTTTATATTATGGTTAATTTAAGAATTCAGAAAAATTCTATCACATTTGTTCAATTTACGTCGTTCCTATTTCAGATAGCGTATTGGGCTATGCGACATCTCAAAGCGCATGAAAATGACGAGTAAAATGCACTGTTTAAACTTCTAGGGTAGGGTAAACAGAGACCCGATTAGATCATTTTATATTACGGTTAATATAAGAATTCAGCGTAATTCTATCACATTTGTTCAACTTACGTCGCTCCTATTTCAGATAGCGTAGTGGGCTAGGCGGCATCTCAAAGCGCGTGGAAGGGCGAGTAAAATGCACTACTAAACTTCTATGATAGGGCAATCAGAGACCCGATTACATCATTTTATATTTTGGTTAATATAAGAATTCAGCGAAATTCTCTCACATTTGTTCAATTTACGTCGCTGATATTTCAGATAGCGTATTGGGCTAAGCGGCATCTCAAAGCGCAAGAAATGTGGAGTAAAATGCACTATTAAACTTCTAGGGTAGGGCAAACAGAGACCCGATTAGATCATTTTATATTACGGTTAATATAAGAATTCAGCGTAATTCTATCACATTTGCTCTCAACTTACGTCGCTCCTATTTCAGATAGCGCACTGGGCTAGGCGGCATCTTAAGCGCGTGGAATGGCGAATAAAATGCACTACTAAACAACTATGATAGGGCAATCAGAGACCCGTTTAGGTCATTTTATACTTTGGTTAATATAAGAATTCAGCGAAATTCTATCACATTGTTCAATTTTCGTCGCTCCTATTAAAGATAGCGTATTGGGCTAAGCGGCATCTCAAAGCGCATAAAAATGGCGAGTTAAAATGCACTATTAAACTTCGAGGGTAGGGCAAACAGAGACACGATTAGATCATTTTTTATTATGGTTAATTTAAGAATTCAGCAAAATTCTATAACATTTGTCCAATTTACGCCGTTCCTATGCCAGATGGCGTACTAGGCTAGGCGGGATGTTAAAGCGCGTGGAATGGCGAGTAAAATGAACTATTAAACTTCTATGATAGGGCAATCAGAGACCCGATTAGATCATTTTATATATGGTTAATATAAGAATTCAGCCAAATTCTATCACATTTGTTCAATTTACGTCGTCCTATTTCAGATAGCGTACTGGGCTAGGCGGCATCGTAAAGCGCGTGGTAATGGCGAGTAAAATGCACTATTAAACTACAAGGGTAGGGCAAACAGAGACCCGATTAGATCATTTTATATTATGGTTAATTTAAGAATTCAGAAAAATTCTATCACATTTGTTTAATTTACGTCGTTCCTATTTCAGATAGCGTATTGGGCTATGCGACATCTCAAAGCGCATGAAATGACGAGTAAAATGCACTGTTAAACTTCTAGGGTAGGGTAAACAGAGACCCGATTAGATCATTTTATATTACGGTTAATATAAGAATTCAGCGTAATTCTATCACATTTGTTCAACTTACGTCGCTCCTATTTCAGATAGCGTAGTGGGCTAGGCGGCATCTCAAAGCGCGTGGAAGGGCGAGTAAAATGCACTACTAAACTTCTATGATAGGGCAATCAGAGACCCGATTACATCATTTTATATTTTGGTTAATATAAGAATTCAGCGAAATTCTCTCACATTTGTTCAATTTACGTCGCTGATATTTTCAGATAGCGTATTGGGCTAGCGGCATCTCAAAGCGCAAGAAATGTGGAGTAAAATGCACTATTAAACTTCTAGGGTAGGGCAAACAGGGACCCGATTAGATCATTTTATATTACGGTTAATATAAGAATTCAGCGTAATTCTATCACATTTGCTCAACTTACGTCGCTCCTATTTCAGATAGCGCACTGGGCTAGGCGGCATCTTAAAGCGCGTGGAATGGCGAATAAAATGCACTACTAAACTACTATGATAGGGCAATCAGAGACCCGTTTAGGTCATTTTATACTTTGGTTAATATAAGAATTCAGCGAAATTCTATCACATTTGTTCAATTTTCGTCGCTCTATTAAAGATAGCGTATTGGGCTAAGCGGCATCTCAAAGCGCATAAAATGGCGAGTAAAATGCACTATTTAAACTTCGAGGGTAGGGCAAACAGAGACACGATTAGATCATTTTATATTATGGTTAATTTAAGAATTCAGCAAAATTCTATAACATTTGTCCAATTTACGCCGTTCCTATGCCAGATGGCGTACTAGGCTAGGCGGCATGTTAAAGCGCGTGGAATGGCGAGTAAAAATGAACTATAAAACTTCTATGATAGGGCAATCAGAGACCCGATTAGATCATTTTATATTTTGGTTAATATAAGAATTCAGCCAAATTCTATCACATTGTTCAATTTACGTCGCTCCTATTTCAGATAGCGTACTGGGCTAGGCGGCATCTTAAAGCGCGTGGAATGGCGAGTACAATGCACTATTAAACTTCTATGATAGGGCAATCAGAGACGTGATTCGATCATTTTATATTTTGGTTATATAAGAATTCAGGGAAATTCTATCACATTTGTTCAATTTACGTCGCTCCTATTTCAGATAGCGTATTGGGCTAAGCGGAATCTCAAAGCGCATGGAATGTCGAATAAAATGCACTATTAACTTCTAGGCTAGGGCGAACAGAGAGCTGATTATAATCATTTTACATTATGCTTAATAAAAAGATTTCAGCGAAATTCTATCACATTTGTACAATTTACGTCGCTCCTATTTCAGATAGCGTATTGGGCTAAGCGGCATCACACAGCGCTACGAAAGGGCGAGTAAAATGCACTATTAAACTTCTAGGGTAGGGCAATCAGAGACCCGATAAGATCATTTCAAATTTTGGTTAATATAAGAATTCAGCGAAATTCTATACACATTTGTTTCAATTTACGTCGCTCCTATTTCAGATAGCGTATTGTGCTAAGCGGCATCTCAAAGCGCATGGAATGGCGAGTGAAATTCACTGTTAACTTCTAGGGTAGGGCGAACAGACACCCGAATAGATCATTTTATATTACGGTTAATATAAGAATTCAGCGTAATTCTATCACATTTGTTCAACTAACGTCGCTCCTATTTCAGATAGCGTACTGGGCTAGGCGGCATCTTAAAGCGCGTGGAAGGGCGAGTAAAATGCACTTCTAAACTTCTATGATAGGGCAATCAGAGTTCCGAATAGATCATTTTATATTTTGTTTACTATAACATTTCAGGGAAATTCTATCACATTTGTTCAATTTACGTCGCTCCTATTTCAGATAGCTATTGGGCTAAGCGGCATCTCGAAGCGCATGAAATGACGAGAGAAATGCACTATTAAACTTCTTGGGTAGGGCGAACAGAGACCCGATTACATCACTTTATATTTTGGTTAATATAAGAATTCAGCGAAATTCTATCACATTTGTTCAATTTACATCGCTCCTATTTCAGATAGCGTATTGGGCTAAGCGGCATCTCAAAGCGCATGAAATGACGAGTTAAATGCTCTATTAAACTTCTAGGATAAGGCAAACAGAGACCCGATTAGATCATTTTATATTACGGTTAATATAAGAATTCAGCGTAATTCTGTCACATTTGTTCAAGTTACGTAGCTCCTATTTCAGATAGCGTACTGGGCTAGGCGGCAACTTAAACCGCGTGGAATGGCGAGTAAAATGCACTATTAAACTTCTAGGGTGGGGCAATCAGAGACCCGTTAAGATCATTTTATATTACGGTTAATATAAGAATTCAGCGAAGTTCTATCACATTTGTTCAATTTACGTCACTCCTATTTCAGATAGCGTATTGGGCTAAGCGGCATCTCAAAGCGCATGAAATGGCGAGTAAACTGCACTATTAAACTTCTAGGATAAGGCAAACAGAGACCCGATTAGATCATTTTATATTACGGTTAACATAAGAATTCAGCGTAATTCTGTGACATTTGTTCAACTTACGTAGCTCCTATTTCAGATAGCGTGCTGGGCTAGGCGGCAACTTAAAGCGCGTGGAATGGCGAGTAAAATGCACTGTTAAACTTCTATGATAGGGCAATCAGAGACCCGATTAGATCATTTTATATTTTGGTTAATATAAGAATTCAGCGAAATTCTATCACATTTGTTCAATTTACGTCGCTCCTATTTCAGATAGCTTATTGGACTAAGCGGCATCGCAAAGCGCATGAATTGACGAGTAAAATGCACTATTAAACTTCTAGGATAAGGCAAACAGAGACCCGATTAGATCATTTTATATTACGGTTAATATAAGAATTCAGCGTAATTCTGTGACATTTGTTCAACTTACGTATCTCCTATTTCAGATAGCGTACTGGGCTAGGCGGCAACTTAAAGCGCGTGGAATGGTGAGTAAAATGCACTATTAAACTTCTAGGGTAGGCAATCAGAGACCCGATTAGATCATTTTATATTATGGTTAATATAAGAATTCAGCGAAGTTCTATCACATTTGTTTAATTTACGTCGCTCCTATTTCAGATAGCGTATTGGGCTAAGCGGCATCTCAAAGCGCATGAAATGGCGAGTAAAATGCACTATTAAACTTCTAGGGTAGGGCAATCAGAGACCCGATTAGATCATTTTATATTTTGGTTAATATAAGATTTCAGCGAAATTCTATCACATTTGTTCAATTTACGTCGCTCCTATTTCAGATAGCGTATTGGGCTAAGCGGCATCTCAAAGCGCATGAAATGGCGAGTAAAATGCACTATTAAACTTCTAGGGTAGGGCAATCAGAGACCCGATTAGATCATTTTATATTTTGGTTAATATAGGAATTCAGCGAAATTCTATCACATTTGTTGAATTTACGTCGCTCCTATTTCAGATAGCGTATTGGGCTAAGCGGCATCTCAAAGCGCATGAAATGGCGAGTAAAATGCACTCTTAAACTTCTAGGATAAGGCAAACAGAGACCCGATAAGATCATTTTATATTACGGTTAACATAAGAATCCAGCGAAATTCTATCACATTTGCTCAATTTACGTCGCTCCTATTTCAGATAGCGTATTGGGCTAAGCGGCATCTCACAGCGCACGAAAGGGCGAGTACAATTCACTATTAAACTTCTAGGGTAGGGCAATCAGAGACCCGATAAGATCATTTCATATTTTGGTTAATATAAGAATTCAGCGTAATTCTATCACATTTGTTCAACTTACGTCGCTCCTATTTCAGATAGCGTACTGGGCTAGGCGGCATCTCAAAGCGCGTGGAATGGCGAGTAAAATGCACTCTTAAACATCTATGATAGGGCAATCAGAGACCCGATTAGATCATTTTATATTTTGGTTAATATAAGAATTCAGCGAAATTCTATCACATTTGTTCAATTTACGTCGCTCCTATTTCAGATAGCGTATTGGGCCAAGCTGCATCTCAAAGCGCAAGAAATGGCTCGTAAAATGCACTATTAAACTTCTAGGGTAGGCGAATCAGAGACCAGATTAGATCATTTTATATTATGGTTAATTTAAGAATTCAGCAAAATTCTATCACATTTGTTCAATTTACGTCGTTCCTATTTCAGATAGCATACTGGGCTAGGCGGCATCTTAAAGCGCGTGGAATGGCGAGTAAAATGCACTATTAAACTTCTATGATAGGGCAATCAGAGACCCGATTAGATCATTTTATATTTTGGTTAATATAAGGATTCAGCGTAATTCTATCACATTTGTTCAATTTACGTCGCTCCTATTTCAGATAGCGTATTGGGCTAAGCGGCATCTCAAAGCGCAAGAAATGGCGAGTAAAATGCACTATTAAACTTCTAGGGTAGGGCAGACAGAGACCCCATTAGATCATTTTATATTACGGTTAATATAAGAATTCAGCGTTATTCTATCACATTTGTTCAACTTACGTCGCTCCTATTTCAGATAGCGTACTCTGATAGGCGGCATCCTAAAGCGCGTGGAATGGCGAGTAAAATGCACTATTAAACATCTAGGGTAATGCAAACAGAGACCCGATTAGATCATTTTATATTACGGTTAATATAAGATTTCAGGGAAATTCTATCACATTTGTTCAATTTACGTCGCTCCTATTTCAGATAGCTATTGGGCTAAGCGGCATCTCAAAGCGCATGAAATGACGAGTGAAATGCACTATTAAACTTCTTGGGTAGGGCGAACAGAGACCCGATTACATCATTTTATATTTTGGTTAACATAAGAATTCAGCGAAATTCTATCACATTTGTTCAATTTACGTCGCTCCTATTTCAGATAGCGTACTCGGATAGGCGGCATCTTAAAGCGCGTGGAATGGTGAGTAAAATGCTCTATTAAACTTCTAGGGTTGGGCACATAGAGACCCGATTAGATCATTTTATATTATGGTTAATTAAGAATTCAGCGAAATCCTATCACATTTGTTCATTTTACGTCGCTCCTATTTCAGATAGCGTATTGGGCTAAGCGGCATCTCAAAGCGCAAGAAATGGCGAGTAAAATGCATTATTAAACTTCTAGGGTAGGGCAGACAGAGACCCCATTAGATCATTTTATATTTTGGTTAATATAAGAATTCAGCGAAATTCTATCACATTTTTTCAATTTACGTCGCTCCTATTTCAGATAGTGTACTGGGCTAGGCGGCATCTTAAAGCGCGTGGAAGGGCGAGTAAAATGCACTACTAAACGTCTATGATAGGGCAATCAGAGTCGCGTTTAGATCATTTTATATTTTCTTTAATATAAGATTTCAGGGAAATTCTATCACATTTGTTCAATTTACGTCGCTCCTATTTCAGATAGCTATTGGGCTAAGCGGCATCACAAAGCGCATGAAATGACGAGAGAAATGCACTATTAAACTTCTTGGGTAGGGCGAACAGAGACCCGATTACATCATTTTATATTATGGTCAATTTAAGAATTCAGCAAAATTCTATAACATTTGTTCAATTTACGTCGCTCCTATTTCAGATAGCGTATTGGGCTAAGCGGCATCTCAAAGCGCAAGAAATGGCGAGTAAAATGCACTATTAAGCTTCTAGGGTTGGGCACATAGAGACCCGATTAGATCATTTTATATTATGGTTAATTTAAGAATTCAGCAAAATTCTATCACATTTGTTCAACTTACGTCGCTCCTATTTCAGATAGCGTACTGGACTAGGCGGCATCTTAAAGCGCGTGGAATGGCGAGTAAAATGCACTATTAAACTTCTATGATAGGGTAATCAGAGACCCGATTAGATCATTTTATATTTTGGTTAATATAAGAATTCAGCGAAATTCTATCACATTTGTTCAATTTACGTCGCTCCTATTTCAGATAGCTTATTGGGCTAAGCGGCATCGCAAAGCGCATGAAATGACGAGTGAAATGCACTATTAAACTTCTAGGGTAGGGCAAACAGAGATCCGATTAGATCATTTTATATTATGGTTAATTTAAGAATTCAGCGTAATTCTGTCACATTTGTTCAATTTACGTCGCTCCTATTTCAGATAGCGTACTCGGCTAGGCGGCAACTTAAAGCGCGTGGAATGGCGAGTAAAATGTACTATTAAACTTCTATGATAGGGCAATCAGAGACGGGATTAGATCATTTTATATTTTGGTTAATATAAGAATTCAGCGAAATTCTATCACATTTGTTCAATTTACGTCGCTCCTATGTCAGATAGCGTATTGGCTAAGCGGCATGTCAAAGCGCATGAAATGGCGAGTGAAATGCACTATTAATCTTCCTGGGTAGGGCAATCAGAGACCCCATTAGATCATTTTATATTATGGTTAATTTAAGAATTCAGCGAAATTCTATCACATTTGTTCAATTTACGTCGCTCCTATGTCAGATAGCGTATTGGGCTATGCGGCATCTCGAAGAGCATGAAATGACGAGTAAAATGCACTGTTAAACTTCCAGGGTAGGGCAAACAGAGACCCGATTAGATCATTTTATATTACGGTTAATATAAGAATTCAGCGAAATTCTATCACATTTGTTCAATTTACGTCGCTCCTATTTCAGATAGGGTGCTGGGCTAGGCGGCATCTTAAAGCGCGTGGAATGGCGAGTAAAATGCACTTTTAAACTTCTATGATAGGGCAATCATAGACCCGATTAGATCATTTTATATTTTGGTTAATATAAGAATTCAGCGAGTTTCTCTCACATTTGTTCAATTTACGTCGCTGATGTTTCAGATAGCGTATTGGGCTAAGCGGCATCCCAAAGCGCAAGAAATGGCGAGTAAAATGAACTATTAAACTCCTAGGGTAGGGCAATCAGAGACCCGATTCGATCATTTTACATTATGGTTAATTTAAGAATTCAGCAGAATTCTATCACATTTGTTCAACTTACGTCGCTCCTATTTCAGATAGCGTATTGGGCTAAGCGGCATCTCAAAGCGCATGAAATGGCGAGTGAAATGCGCTACTAATCTTCTATGGTAGGGCAATCAGAGACCCCATTAGATCATTTTATATTATGGTTAATTTAAGAATTCAGCGAAATTCTATCACATTTGTTCAACTTACGTCGCTCCTATTTCAGATAGCGTACTGGGCAAGGCGGAATCTCAAAGCGCGTGGAAGGGCGAGTAAAATGCACTACTAAACTTCTATGATAGGGCAATCAGAGACCCCATTAGATCATTTTATATTATGGTTAATTTAAGAATTCAGCGAAATTCTATCACATTTGTTCAATTTACGTCGCTCCTATTTCAGATAGCGTATTGGGCTAAGCGGCATCTCAAAGCGCATGAAATGGCGAGTAAAATGCACTGTTAAACCTCTAGGGTAGGGCAAGCAGAGACCCGATTAGATCATTTTGTATTACGGTTAATATAAGTATTCAGCGTAATACTGTCACATTTGTTCAACTTACGTCGCTCCTATTTCAGATAGCGTACTGGGCTAGGCGGCAACTTAATGCGCGTGGTATGGCGAGTAAAATGCACTATTAAACTTCTATGATAGGGCAATCAGAGGCCCGATTAGATCATTTTATATTTTGGTTAATATAAGAATTCAGCGAAATTCTATCACATTTGTTCAATTTACGTCGCTCCTATGTCAGATAGCTTATTGGGCTAAGCGGCATCTCAAAGCGCATGAAATGGCGAGTGAAATGCGCTATTAATCTTCTATGGTAGGGCAATCAGAGACCCCATTAGATCATTTTATATTATGGTTAATTTAAGAATTCAGCGAAATTCTATCACATTTGTTCAATTTACGTCGCTCCTATGTCAGATAGCGTATTGGGCTATGCGGCATCTCAAAGCGCATGAAATGACGAGTAAAATGCACTGTTAAACTTCTAGGATAGGGCAAACAGAGACCCGATTAGATCATTTTACATTGAGGTTAATATAAGAATTCAGCGAGATTCTCTCACATTTGTTCAATTTACGTCGCTGATATTTCAGATAGCGTATTTGGCTAAGCCGCATCTCAAAGCGCAAGAAATGGCGCGTAAAATGTACTATTAAACTTCTAGGGTAGGGCAAACAGAGACCCGATTAGATCATTTTATATTATGGTTAATTTAAGAATTCAGCGAAATTCTATCACATTTGTTCAATTTACGTCGCTCTTGTTGCAGATAGCGTATTGGGCTAAGCGGCATCTCAAAGCGCATGAAATGGCGAGTGAAATGCACTATTAATCTTCTAGGGTAGGGCAATCAGAGACCCCATTAGATCATTTTATATTATGGTTAATTTAAGAATTCAGCGAAATTCTATCACATTTGTTCAACTTACGTCGCTCCTATTTCAGATATCGTACTGGGCAAGGCGGTATCTCAAAGCGCGTGGAAGGGCGAGTAAAATGCACTACTAAACTTCTATGATAGGGCAATCAGAGACCCGATTAGATCATTTTATATTTTGGTTAATATAAGAATTCAGCGAAATTCTCTCACATTTGTTCAATTTACGTCGCTGATATTTCAGACAGCGTATTGGACTAAGCGGCATCTCAAAGCGCAAGACATGTCGAGTAAAATGCACTATTAAACTTCTAGGGTAGGGCAAACAGAGACCCGATAAGATCATTTTATATTATGGTTAATTTCAGAATTCAGCGAAATTCTCTCACATTTGTTCAATTTGCGGCGCTCCTATTTCAGATAGCGTATTGGGCTAAGCGGCATCTCAAAGCGCATGAAATGACGAATAAAATGCACAATTAATCTTCTACGCTAGGGCGAACAGAGACCCGATTAGATCATTTTACGTTATGGTTAATAAAAGAATTCAGCGAAATTCTATCACATTTGATCAATTTACGTCGCTCCTATTTCAGATAGCGTACTGGGCTAAGCGGCATCTCAAAGCGCAAGAAATGGCGAGTAAAATGCACTATTAAACTTCTAGGGGTAGGGCAAACAGAGACCCGATTAGATCATTTTATATTACGGTTAATATAAGAATTCAGCGTAATTCTGTCACATTTGTTCAACTTACGTCGCTCCTATTTCAGATAGCGTACTGGGCTAGGCGGCAACTTAAAGCGCGTGGTATGGCGAGTAAAATGCACTATTAAACTTCTATGATAGGGCAATCAGAGACTCGATTAGATCATTTCATATTTTGGTTAATATAAGAATTCAGCGAAATTCTATCACATTTGTTCAATTTACGTCGCTCCTATGTCAGATAGCGTATTGTGCTAAGCGGCATCTCAAAGCGCATGAAATGGCGAGTGAAATGCACTATTAAACTTCTTGGGTAGGGCGAACAAAGACCCGATTAGATCATTTTACATTAAGGTTAATATAAGAATTCAGCGAAATTCTATCACATTTGTTCAATTTACATCGCTCCTATTTCAGATAGCGTACTGGGCTAGGCGGCAACTTAAAGCGCGTGGTATGGCGAGTAAAATGCACTATTAAACTTCTATGATAGGGCAATCATAGACCCGATTAGATCATTTTATATTTTGGTTAATATAAGAATTCAGCGAGATTCTCTCACATTTGTTCAATTTACGTCGCTGATGTTTCAGATAGCGTATTGGGCTAAGCGGCATCCCAAAGCGCAAGAAATGGCGAGTAAAATGAACTATTAAACTCCTAGGGTAGGGCAATCAGAGACCCGATTCGATCATTTTACATTATGGTTAATTTAAGAATTCAGCAAAATTCTATCACATTTGTTCAACTTACGTCGCTCCTATTTCAGATAGCGTATTGGGCTAAGCGGCATCTCAAAGCGCATGAAATGGCGAGTGAAATGCGCTATTAATCTTCTATGGTAGGGCAATCAGAGACCCCATTAGATCATTTTATATTATGGTTAATTTAAGAATTCAGCGAAATTCTATCACATTTGTTCAACTTACGTCGCTCCTATTTCAGATAGCGTACTGGGCAAGGCGGAATCTCAAAGCGCGTGGAAGGGCGAGTAAAATGCACTACTAAACTTCTATGATAGGGCAATCAGAGACCCCATTAGATCATTTTATATTATGGTTAATTTAAGAATTCAGCGAAATTCTATCACATTTGTTCAATTTACGTCGCTCCTATGTCAGATAGCGTACTGGGCTAGGCGGCATCTCAAAGCGCATGAAACGGCGAGTAAAATGCACTATTAAACTTCTAGGATAAGGCAAACAGAGACCCGATTAGATCATTTTATATTACGGTAAATATAAGAATTCAGCGTAATTCTGTCACATTTGTTCAACTTACGTAGCTCCTATTTCAGATAGCGTACTGGGCTAGGCGGCAACATAAAGCGCGTGGAATGTCGAGTAAAATACACTATCAAACTTCTATGATAGGGCAATCAGAGACCCGATTAGATCATTTTATATTTTGGTTAATTTAAGAATTCAGCAAAATTCTATCACATTTGTTCAATTTACGTCGCTCCTATTTCAGATAGCGTACTGGGTTAGGCGGCATCTTAAAGCGCGTGGAAGGGTGAGTAAAATGCACTACTAATCTTCCATGATAGGGCAATCAGAGACCCGATTAGATCATTTTATATTTTCTTTTATATAAGATTTCAGGGAAATTCTATCACATTTGTTCAATTTACGTCGCTCCTATTACAGATAGCATATTGAGCTAAGCGGCACCTCAAAGCGCATGAAATGGCGAGTGAAATGCAATATTAAACTTCTAGGGTAGGGCAAACTGAGACCCGATTAGATCATTTTATATTATGGTCAATTTAAGAATTCAGCATAATTCTTTCCCATTTCTTCAATTTACGTCGCTCCTATTTCAGATAGCTTATTGGGCTTAGCGGCATCTCAAAGCGCATTAAGTGTCGAGTGAAATGCACTATTAAACTTCTAGGGTTGTGCAAACAGAGACCCGATTAGCTCATTTTATATTATGGTTAATTTAAGAATTCAGCGATATTCGATTACATTTGTTCAATTTACGTCGCTCCTATTTCAGATAGCGTATTGGGCTAAGCGGCATCTCAAAGCGCATGAAATCACGAGTGAAATGCACTAGTAAACTTCTAGGGTAGGGCAAACAGAGACCCGATTAGATCATTTTACATTATGGTTAATTAAAGAATTCAGCGAAATTCTATCACATTTGTTCCTCTTACGTCGCTCGTATTTCAGATAGCGTATTTGGCTAAGCGGCATCTCAAAGCGCATGAAATGGCGAATAAAATGAGCTATTCAACCTCTAGGCTAGGGCGAACAGAGACTGGAATAGATCACTTTACATTATGGTTAATAAAAGAATTCAGCGAAATTCTATTACATTTGTTCAACTTACGTCGCTCCTATTTCAGTTAGCGTATTCGGCTAAGCGGCATCCCAAAGAGCATGAAATGGCGAATAAAATGCACTAGTAAACTTCTAGGCTAGGGCGAACAGAGACCCGATTAGATCATTTTACATTATGGTTAATAAAAGAATTCAGCGAAATTCTATCACATTTGTTCCTCTTACGTCGCTCGTATTTCAGATAGCGTATTGGGCTAAGCGGCATCTCAAAGCGCATGAAATGGCGAATAAAATGAGCTATTCAACTTCTAGGCTAGGGCGAACAGAGACCGGATTAGATCACTTTACATTATGGTTAATAAAAGAATTCAGCGAAATTCTATCACATTTGTTCAACTTACGTCGCTCCTATTGCAGATAGCGTATTGGGCTAAGTGGCATCTCAAAGCGCATGAAATGGCGAGTAAAATGCACTATTAAACTTCTATGATAGGGCAATCAGAGACTCGATTAGATCATTTTATATTTTGTTTAATAAAAGAATTCAGCGAAATTCTATCACATTTGTTCAACTTACGTCGCTGATATTTCAGATAGCGTATTGGGCTATGCGGCATCTCAAAGCGCAAGAAATGGCGAGTAAAATGCACTCTTAAACTTCTATGATAGGGCAATCAGAGACCCGATTAGATCATTTTACATTTTGTTTAATATAAGATTTCAGGGACATTCTATCACATTTGTTCAATTTACGTCGCTCCTATTTCAGATATCGTACTGGGCTAATCGGCATCTCAAAGCCCATGAAATGGCGATTAAAATGCACTATTAAACTTCTAGGGTAAGGCAAACAGATACCCGATTAGATCATTTTATATTACGGTTAATATAAGAATTCAGCGTAATTCTATCACATTTGTTCAACTTATATCGCTCCTATTTCAGATAGCGTACTGGGCTAGGCGGCATCTTAAAGCGCGTGGAAAGGCGAGTAAAATGCACTATTAAACTTCTACGATACGGCAATCAGAGACCAGATTAGATCATTTTGTATTACGGTTAATATAACAATTCAGCGTAATTCTATCACATTTGTTCAACTTACGTCGCTCCTATTTCAGATAGCGTACTGGTCTAGGTGGCATCTTAAAGCGCGTGGAATGGCGAGTAAAATGCACTATTAAACTTCTATGATAGGGCAATCAGAGACCCGATTAGATCATTTTATATTTTGGTTAATATAAGAATTCAGCGAAATTCTATTACATTTGTTCAATTTACGTCGCTCCTATTTCAGATAGCGTATTGGGCTAAGCGGCATCTCAAAGCGCATGAAATGGCGAGTATAATGCACCATTAAACGTCTAGAATAAGGCAAACAGAGACCCGATTAGATCATTTTATATTACGGTTAATATAAGAATTCAGCGTAATTCTATCACATTTGTTCAACTTACGTCGCTCCTCTTTCAGATAGCGTACTGGGCTAGGCGGCATCTTAAAGCGCGTGGAATGGCGAGTAAAATGCACTATTAAACTTCTATGATAGGGCTATCAGAGACCCGATTAGATCATTTTATATTTTGGTTAATATAAGAATTCTGTGAAATTCTAACACATTTGTTCAATTTACGTCGCTCCTATTTCAGATAGCGTACTGGGCTAGGCTGCATCATAAAGCGCGTGGAATGGCGAGTAAAATGCACTATTAAACTTCTAGGATAAGGCAAACAGAGACCCGATTAGATCATTTTATATTACGGTTAATATAAGAATTCAGCGTAATTCTATCACATTTGTTCAACTTACGTCGCTCCTCTTTCAGATAGCGTACTGGGCTAGGCGGCATCTTAAAGCGCGTGGAATGGCGAGTAAAATGCACTATTAAACTTCTATGATAGGGCTATCAGAGACCCGATTAGATCATTTTATATTTTGGTTAATATAAGAATTCAGTGAAATTCTAACACATTTGTTCAATTTACGTCGCTCCTATTTCAGATAGCGTACTGGGCTAGGCTGCATCATAAAGCGCGTGGAATGGCGAGTAAAATGCACTATTAAACTTCTAGGATAAGGCAAACAGAGACCCGATTAGATCATTTTATATTACGGTTAATATAAGAATTGAGCGTAATTCTATCACATTTGTTCAACTTACGTCGCTCCTCTTTCAGATAGCGTACTGGGCTAGGCGGCATCTTAAAGCGCGTGGAATGGCGAGTAAAATGCACTATTAAACTTCTATGATAGGGCTATCAGAGACCCGATTAGATCATTTTATATTTTGGTTAATATAAGAATTCAGTGAAATTCTATCACATTTGTTCAATTTACGTCGCTCCTATTTCAGTTAGCGTATTGGGCTAAGCAGCATCTCAAAGTGCATGAAATGGCGAGTAAAATGCACTATTAAACTTCTAGGGTAGGGCAAACAGAGACCCGATTAGATCATTTTATATAATGGTTAATTTAAGAATTCAGCAAAATTCTATCACATTTTTTCAATTTACGTCGTTCCTATTTCAGCTAGCGTACTGGGCTTGGCGGCATCTTAAAACGCGAGGAATGGCAGGTAAAATGCACTGTTAAACTTCTATGATAGGGCAATCAGAGACCCGATTAGATCATTTTATATTTTGTTTAATATAAGATTTCAGGGAAATTCTATCACATTTGTTCAATTTACGTCGCTCCTATTTCAGATAGCGTACTGGGCTAGGCGGCATCTTAAAGCGCGTGGAAAGGCGAGTAAAATGCACTATTACACTTCTAGGGTAGGGCAAACAGAGGCCCGATTAGATCATTTTATATTATGGTTAATTTAAGAATTCACCGAAATTCTATCACATTTGTTCAATTTACGTCGCTCCTATTTCAGATAGCGTATTGGGCTAAGCGGCATCTCAAAGCCCATGAAATGGCGATTAAAATGCACTATTAAACTTCTAGGGTAAGGCAAACAGATACCCGATTAGATCATTTTATATTACGGTTAATATAAGAATTCAGCGTAATTCTATCACATTTGTTCAACTTTCGTCGCTCGTATTTCAGA
>CAKAJE020001998.1:0-44207 GCA_916610135.2 Macropis europaea
CCATTCCACGCGCTTTAAGATGCCGCCTATCCCAGTAGGCTATCTGAAATAGGAGCGACGTAAATTGAACAATTGTGATAGAATTTCGCTGAATTCTTTTATTAACCATAATGTAAAATGATCTAATCGGGTCTCTGTACGACCTAGCCTAGAAGTTTAATAGTGCATTTTATTCGCCATTTCATGCGCTTTGAGGTGCCGCTTAGCCCAATACGCTATCTGAAATAGGAGCGACGTAAATTGAACAAATGTGATAGAATTACGCTGAATTCTTATATTAACCTTAATGTAAAATGATCTAATCGTGTCTCTGTTCGCCCTACCCTAGAAGATTAATAGGGCATTTCACTCGTCATTTCATGCGCTTTGAGGTGCCGCCTAGCTCAATACGCTATCTGAAATAGGAGCGACGTAAATTGAACAAATGTGATAGAATTTTGTTGAATTCTTAAATTAACCGTAATATAAAATGATCTAATCGGGTCTCTGTTTGCCCTACCCTAGAAGTTTATTAGTACATTTCACTCGTCATTTCATGCGCTTTGTGATGCCGCTTAGCCCAATACGCTATCTGAAATAGGAGCGACATAAATGAACAAATGTGATAGAATTTCCCTGAAATCTTATATTAAACAAAATATTAAATGATCTAATCGGGTCTCTGATTGCCCTATCATAGATGTTTAGTAGTGCATTTGACTCGCCATTCCACGCGCTTTAAGATGCCGCCTAGCCCAGTACGCTATCTGAAATAGTAGCGACGTAAGTTGATCAAATGTGATAGAATTACGCTGAATTCTTATACTAACCGTAATATAAAATGATCTAATCGGGTCTCTGTTTGCCTTCTCCTAGAAGTTTAATAGTGCATTTTACTCGCCATTTCATGCGCTTTATGATGCGGCCTAGCCCAGTACGCTATCTGAAATAGGAGCGATGGAAGTTGAACAAATGTGATAGAATTACGCTGCATTCTTATATTTACCAAAATATAAAATGATCTAATCGGGTCTCTGATTGCCCTATCATTGAAGTTTAATAGTGCATTTTACTCGCCATTCCACGCGCTTTAAGATGCCGCTTAGCCCAATACGCTATCTGAAATAGGAGCGACGTAAATTGAACAAATGTGATAGTATTTCCCTGAAATCTTATATTAACCAAAATATTAAATGATCTAATCGGGCCTCTGATTGCCCTACCATAGAAGTTTAATAGTGCATTTCAATCGCCATTCCACGCGCTTTAAGATGCCGCCTATCCCAGTACGCTATCTGAAATAGGAGCGACGTAAATTGAACAAATGTGATAGAATTTCCCTGAAATCTTAAATTAACCATAATATCACATGATCTAATCGGGTCTCTGTTTGCCCTGCCCTATAAGTTTAATATTGCATTTTACTCGCCATTTCATGCGCCTTGAGATGCCGCTTAACACAATACGTTATCTGAAATAGGAGCGACGTAAATTAAACGAATGTGATAGAATTTCCTTGAATTCTTATATTAACATTAATGTAAAATGATCTAATCGGGTCTCTGTTCGCCCTACCCTAGAAGTTTATTAGTGCATTTCACTGGTCATTTCATGCGCTTTGAGATGCCGCTTAGCCCAATACGCTATCTGAAATAGGAGCGACGTAAATTGAACAAATGTGATAGAATACTCCTGAATTCTTATATTAACCTTAATGTAAAATGATCTAATCGGGACTCTGTTCGCCCTACCCTAGAAGTTAAATAGTGCATTTCACTCGTCATTTCATGCGCTCTGGGATGCCGCGTAGCCCAATACGCTATCTGAAATTGGAGCGACGTAAATTGAACAAATGTGATAGAATTTCGCTGAATCCTTATATTAACCTTAATGTAAAATGATCTAATCGGGTCTCTGTTTGCCTTACCTTAGAAGTTTAATAGTGCATTTCACTCGTCATTTCATGCGCTTTGAGATGCCGCTCAGCCCAAAAAGCTATCTGTAATAAGAGCGACGTAAATTGAACAAATGTGATAGAATTTCGCTGAATTCTTATATTAACCATAATGTAAAATGATCTAATCGGGTCTCTGTTTGCCCTACCCTAGAAGTTTAATAGTGCATTTTACTCGCCATTTCTTGCGCTTTGAGATGCCGCTTAGCCCAATACGCCATCTGAAATATGAGCGACGTAAATTGAACAAATGTTATAGAATTCCGCTGAATCCTTATATTAACCTTAATGTAAAATGATCTAATCGGGTCTCTGTTTGCCTTACCCTAGAAGTTTAATAGTGCATTTCACTCGTCATTTCATGCGCTTTGAGATGCCGCCTCAGTCCAAAAAGCTACCTGTAATAAGAGCGACGTAAATTGAACAAATGTGATAGAATTTCGCAGAATTCTTATATTAACTATAATGTAAAATGATCTAATCGGGTCTCTGTTCGGCCCACCCTAGAAGTTTAATAGTGCATTTCACTCGTCATTTCATGCGCTTTTAGATGCCGCTTAGCCAAATACGCTATCTGAAATAGGAGCGACGTAAATGAACAAATGCGATAGAATTTCGCTGAATTCTTATATTAACGAAAATATAAAATGATCTAATCAGGTCTCTGATTGCCCTATCATAGAAGTTTAGTAGTGCATTTTACTCGCCATTCCACGCGCTTTAAGATGCCGCCAAGCCCAGTACGCTATCTGAAATAGGATACGCGTTAATTGAACAAATGTGATAGAATTACGCTGAATTCTTATATTAACAGTAATATAAAATGATCTAATCGGGTCTCTGTTTGCCTTCTCCTAGAAGTTTAATAGTGCATTTTACTCGCCATTTCATGCGCTTTATGATGCGGCCTAGCCCAGTACGCTAACTGAAATAGCAGCGATGGAAGTTGAACAAATGTGATAGAATTACGCTGCATTCTTATATTTACCAAAATATAAAATGATCTAATCGGGTCTCTGATTGCCCTATCATTGAAGTTTAATAGTGCATTTTACTCGCCATTCCACGCGCTTTAAGATGCCGCCTAGCCCAGCACGCTATCTGAAATAGGAGCGACGTAAATTGGACAAATGTGATAGAATTTCGCTGAATTCTTATATTAACGTTAATGTTAAATGATCAAATCGGGTCTCTGTTCGCCCTACCCTAGAAGTTTAATAGTGCATTTTATTCGGCATTTCTTGCGCTTTGAGATGCCCCTTTGCCCAATACGCTACCTGAAATAGGAGCGATGGAAGTTGAACAAATGTGATAGAATTACGCTGCATTCTTATATTAACCAAAATATAAAATGATCTAATCGGGTCTCTGATTGCCCTATCATAGAAGTTTAGTAGTGCATTTTACTCGCCCTTCCACGCGCTTTAAGGTGCCGCCTAGCCCAGTACGCTATCTGAAATAGGTGCAACGTAAGTTGAACAAATGTGATAGAATTGAGCTGAATTCTTATATTAACCGTAATATAAAATGATCTAATCGGGACTCTGATTGCCCTATCATAGAAGTTTAGTAGTGCATTTCACTCGACCTTCCACGCACTTTAAGATGCCGTCTAGCCCAATACGCTATCTGAAATAGGAGCGACGTAAATTGAACAAATGTGATAGAATATTCCTGAATTCTTATATTAACCTTAATGAAAATGATCTAATCGGGACTCTGTTCGCCCTACCCTAGAAGTTCAATATTGCATTTCACTCGACATTCCACGCGCTTTATGATGCCGCCTAGCCCAGTACACTATCTGAAATAGGAGCGACGTAAATGAACAAATGTGATAGAATTTCGCTGAATTCTTATATTAACCGAAATTTAAATGATCTAATCGGATCTCTGATTGCCCTATCATAGAAGTTTAGTAGTGCATTTTACTCGCCCTTCCACGCGCTTTAAGATGCCGCGTAGCCCAATACGCTATCTGAAATAGGAGCGACGTAAATTGAACAAATGTGATAGAATTTCGCTGAATCCTTATATTAACCTTAATGTAAAATGATCTAATGGTGTCTCTGTTGGCCCTACCCTAGAAGTTTAATAGTGCATTTCACTCGTCGTTTCATGCGCTTTGAGATGCCGCTCAGCCCAAAAAGCTATCTGAAATAGGAGCGACGTAAATTGAACAAATGTGATAGAACTTCGCTGAATTCTTATATTAACCATAATGTAAAATGATCTAATCGGGTCTGTGTTCGCCCTACTCTAGAAGTTTAATAGTGCATTTCACTCGTCATTTCATGCGCTTTCAGATGCCGGTTAGCCCAATTCGCTATCTGAAATAGGAGCGACGTAAATTGAACAAATGTGATAGAAGTTCGCAGAATTCTTATATTAACCAAAATATAAAATGGTCTAATCGGGTCTCTGATTGCCCTATCATAGAAGGTTAATAGTGAATTTTACTCGCCATTCTACGCGCTTTAAGATGCCGCCTAGGCCAGTAGGCTAACTGAAATAGGAGCGACGTAAATTGAACAAATGTGATAGAATTACGCTGAATTCTTATATTAACCGTAATATAAAATGATCTAACCGGGTCTCTCTTTGCCTTACCCTAGAAGTTTAATAGTGCATTTTACTGGCCATTTCATGCGCTTTGAGATGCCGCTTAACACAATACGCTATCTGAAATATGAGCGACGTAAATTGATGAACTGTGATAGAATATCCCTAAAACCTTATATTAAACAAAATATAAAATGATCTAATCGGGTCTCTGATTGCCCTATCATAGATGTTTAGTAGTGCATTTTACTCGCCCTTCCACGCACTTTAAGATGCCGCCTAGCCCAATACGCTATCTGAAATAGGAGCGACGTAAATTGATCAAATGTGATAGAATATCGCTGAATTCCTAAATTAACCATAATATAAAATGATATAATCGGGTCTCTGTTTGCCCTACCCAAGAAGTTTATTAGTGCATTTCACTCGTCATTTCATGCGCTTTGAGATGCCGCGTAGCCCAATACGCTATCTGAAATAGGAGCGACGTAAATTGAACAAATGTGATAGAATTTTGCTGAATTCTTAAATTAACCATAATATAAAATGATATAATCGGGTTTCTGCTTGCCCTACCCTAGAAGTTTAATAGTGCATTTTACTCGCCAATTCTTGCGCTTTGAGATGCCGCTTAGCCCAATACGCTATCTGAAATATGAGCGACGTAAATTGAACAAATGTGATAGAATATCGCTGAATTCTTATGTTCACCTTAATGTAAAATAATCTAATCGGGCCTCTGTTCGCCCTACCCTAGAAGTTTGATAGTGCATTTCACTCGTCATTTTATGCGCTTTGAGATGCCGCTTAGCCCAAATAGCTATCTGAAATAGGAGCCACGTAAATTGAACAAATGTGATAGAATTTCGCTGAATTCTTATATTATCCATAATGTAAAATGATCTAATCAGGTCTCTGTTTGCCCTACCCTAGAAGTTTAATCGTGCATTTTACTCGCAATTTCATGCGATTTGAGATTCCGCTTAGACCAATTCGCTATCTGAAATAGGAGCGACGTAAATTGAACAAATGTGATAGAATTTCGCTGAATTCATATATTAACCAAAATATAAAATGATCTAATCGGATCTCCGATGGCCCTATCATAGAAGGTTAATAGTGCATTTTACTCGCCATTCCACGCGCTTTAAGATGCCGCCTAGCCCAGTACGCTATCTGAAATAGGAGCGACGTAAGTTGAACAAATGTGATAGTATTTCGCTGAATTCTTATATTAACGTTAATGTAAAATAATCTAATCGGGCCTCTGTTCGCCATACCCTAGATGTTTAATAGTGCATTTCACTCGCCGTTTTATGCGCTTTGTGATGCCGCTTAGCTCAAATAGCTATCTGAAATAGGAGCCACGTAAATTGAACAAATGTGATAGAATTTCGCTGAATTCTTATATTATCCATAATGTAAAATGATCTAATCAGGTCTCTGTTTGCCCTACCCTAGAAGTTTAATAGTGCATTTTACTCGCCATCTCATGCGCTTTGAGATGCCGCCTAGCCCAATACGTTATCTGAAATAGGAGCGACGTAAATTGATCAAATGTGATAGAATATCGCTGAATTCCTAAATTAACCATAATATAAAATGATATAGTCGGGTCTCTGTTTGCCCTACCCAAGAAGTTTATTAGTGCATTTCACTCGTCATTTCATGCGCTTTGAGTTGCCGCGTAGCCCAATACGCTATCTGAAATAGGAGCGACGTAAATTGAACAAATGTGATAGAATTTCGCTGAATTCTTAAATAAAACATAATATAAAATGATATAATCGGGTCTCTGTTTGCCCTACCCTAGAAGTTTAATACTGAATTTTACTCGCGATTTCATGCGCTTTGAGATGCCGCTTAGACCAATTCGCTATGTGAAATAGGAGCGACGTAAATTGAACAAATGTGATAGAATTATGCTGAATTCTTATATTAACCGTAATATAAAATGATCTAATCGGGTCTCTGTGTGCGTTATCCTAGAAGTTTAATAGTGCATTTTACTCGCCATTTCATGCGCTTTGAGATGCCGCTTAGCCCAATACGCTATCTGAAATAGGAGCGACGTAAATTGAACAAATGTGATAGAATTTCGCTGAATTCTTATATTAACCGAAATATAAAATAATCTAATCGGGTCTCTGATTGCCCTATCATAGATGTTTGGGAGTGCATTTTACTCGCCCTTCCACGCACTTTAAGATGCCGCCTAGCCCAATACGCTATCTGAAATAGGAGCGACGTAAATTGAACAAATGTGATAGAATTTCGCTGAATTCTTATATTATCCATAATGTAAAATGATCTAATCAGGTCTCTGTTTGCCCTACCCTAGAAGTTTAATAGTGCATTTTACTCGCCATTTCATGCGCTTTGAGATGCCGCTTAGACCATTTCACTATGTGAAATAGGAGCGACGTAAGTTGAACAAATGTGATAGAATTACGCTGAATTCTTATATTAACCGTAATATGAAATGATCTAATCGGGTCTCTGTTTGCGTTATCCTAGAAGTTTAATGGTGCATTTTACTCGCCATTTCATGCGCTTTGAGATGCCGCTTAGCCCAATACGCTATCTGAAATAGGAGCGACTTAAATTGAACAAATGTGATAGAATTTTGCTGAATTCTTATATTAACCAAAATATAAAATGATCTAATCGCGTCTCTGATTGCCCTATCATAGAAGTTTAATAGTGCATTTTACTCGCCATTCCACGCGCTTTAAGATGCCGCCTAGCCCAGTACGCTATCTGAAATAGGAGCGACGTAAATTGAACAAATGTGATAGAATTTCGCTGAATTCTTATATTAACGTTAATGTAAAATGATCTAATCGGGCGTCTGTTCGCCCTACCCTAGAAGTTTCATAGTCCATTTTATTCGCCATTTCATGCGCTTTGAGATGCCGCTTAGCCCAATACGCTATCTGAAATAGGAGCGACGTAAATTGAACAAATGTGATAGAATTTCGCTGAATTCTTATATTAACCTTAATGTAAAATGATCTAATCGGGTCTCTGTTCGCCCAACCCTAGAAGTTTAATAGTGCATTTCACTTGACATTTCATGCGCTTTGAGATGCCTCTTAGCCGAATTCGCTATCTGAAATAAGACCGACGTAAATTGAACAAATGTGATAGAATTTCGCTGAATACTTATATTAACCTTAATGTAAAATGATCTAATCGGGTCTCTGATTGCCCTATCATAGAAGTTTAATAGTGCATTTTACTCGCCACTCCACGCGCTTTAAGAAGCCGCCTAGCCCAGTACGCTATCTGAAATAGGAGCGACGTAAATTGAACAAATGTGATAGAATTACGCTGAATTCTTATAATAACCGTAATATAAAATGATCTAATCGGGTCTCTGTTTGCCTTACACTGGAAGTTTAATAGTGCATTTTACTCGCCATTTCATGCGATTTGAGATTCCGCTTAGACCAATTCGCTATCTGAAATAGGAGCGACGTAAATTGAACAAATGTGATAGAATTTCGCTGAATTCTTATATTAACCGTAATATAAAATGATCTAATCGGGCCTCTGTTTGCTTCATCCTAGAAGTTTAATAGTGCATTTTACTCGCCATTTCATGCGCTTTGAGATGCCGCTTAGCCCAATACGCTATCTGAAATAGGAGCGACGTAAATTGAACAAATGTGATAGAATTTCGCTGAATTCTTATATTAACCAAAATATAAAATGATCTAATCGGATCTCCGATGGCCCTATCATAGAAGGTTAATAGTGCATTTTACTCGCCATTCCACGCGCTTTAAGATGCCGCCTAGCCCAGTACGCTATCTGAAATAGGAGCGACGTAAGTTGAACAAATGTGGTAGAATTACGCTGAATTCTTATATTAACCGTAATATAAAATGATCTAATCGGGTCTCTGATTGCCCTATCATAGAAGTTTAATAGTGCATTTTACTCGCCATTCCACGCGCTTTAAGATGTCGCCTAGCCCAGTACGCTATCTGAAATAGGAGCGACGTAAATTGAACAAATGTGATAGTATTTCGCTGAATTCTTATATTAACGTTAATGTAAAATAATCTAATCGGGCCTCTGTTCGCCATACCCTAGATGTTTAATAGTGCATTTCACTCGCCGTTTTATGCGCTTTGTGATGCCGCTTAGCTCAAATAGCTATCTGAAATAGGAGCCACGTAAATTGAACAAATGTGATAGAATTTCCCTGAATTCTTATATTAACCGTAATATAAAATGATCTAATCGGGTCTCTGTTTGCCTTACCCCAGAAGTTTAATAGTGCATTTTACTCGCCATCTCATGCGCTTTGAGATGCCGCTTAGCCCAATACGCTATCTGAAATAGGAGCGACGTAAATTGAACAAATGTGATAGAATTTCGCTGAATTCTTATATTAACCTTAATGTAAAATGATCTAATTGGGTCTCTGTTCGCCCAACCCTAGAAGTTTAATAGTGCATTTCACTTGTCATTTCATGCGCTTTGAGATGCCGCTTAGCCGAGTTCGCTATCTGAAATAGGAGCGACGTAAATTGAACAAATGTGATAGAATTTCGCTGAATTCTTATATTAACCAAAATATAAAATGATCTTATCGGCACTCTGATTGCCCTATCATAGAAGTTTAATAGTGCATTTTACTCGCCATTCCACGCGCTTTAGGATGCCGCCTAGCCCAGTACGCTATCTGAAATAGGAGCGACGTAAATTGAACAAATGTGATAGAATTTCGCTGAATTCTTTTAATAACCATAATGTAAAATGATCTAATCGGGTCTGTGTTCGCCCTACCCTAGAAGTTTAATAGTGCATTTCACTCGTCATTTCATGCGCTTTGAGATGCCGGTTAGCCCAATTCGCTATCTGAAATAGGAGCGACGTAAATTGAACAAATGTGATAGAATTTCGCTGAATTCTTATATTAACCATAATTTAAAATAATCTAATCGGGTCTCTGTTCGCCCAACCCTAGAAGTTTAATAGTGCATTTCACTTGTCATTTCATGCGCTTTGAGATGCCGCTTAGCCGAATTCGCTATCTGAAATATGAGCGACGTAAATTGAACAAATGTGATAGAATTTCGCTAAATTCTTATATTTACCGAAATATAAAATGATCTTATCGGGTCTCTGTTTGCCTTACCCTACAAGTTTAATAGTGCATTTCAGTCGTCATATCTTGCGCTCTGAGATGCCGCTTAGCCCAATACGCTATCTGAATTAGGAGCGACTTAAATTGAACAAATGTGATAGAATTTTGCTGAATTCTTATATTAACCAAAATATAAAATGATCTATTCGGGTCTCTGATTGCCCTATCATAGAAGTTTAATTGTGCATTTTACTCGCCATTCCACGCGCTTTAAGATGCCGCGTAGCCCAGTACGCTATCTGAAATAGGAGCGACGTAAATTGAACAAATGTGATAGAATTTCGCTGAATTCTTTTATTAACCATAATGTAAAATATTCTAATCAGGTCTCTGTTTGCCCTACCCTAGAAGCTTAATAGTGCATTTTACTCGCCATTTCATGCGCTTTGAGATGCCGCTTAGCCCAATACGCTATCTGAAATAGGAACGACGTACATTGAACAAATGTGATAGAATTTCGCTGAATACTTATATTAACCTTAATGTAAAATGATCTAATCGGGTCTCTGTTCGCCCTACCCTAGAAGTTTAATAGTCCATTTCACTCGTCATTTCATGCGCTTTGAGATGCCGCTTAGCACAATAAGCTATCTGAAATAGGAGCGACGTAAATTGAACAAATGTGATAGAATTTTGCTGAACTCTTAAATTAACCGTAATATAAAATGATCTAATCGGGCCTCTGTTTGCCCTACCCTAGAAGTTTAATAGTGCATTTTAGTCGCCATTTCATGCGCTTTGAGATGCCGCTTAGCCCAATACGCTATCTGAAATAGGAGCGACGTAAATTGAACAAATGTGATAGAATTTCGCTGAATTCTTATATTAACATTAATGTAAAATGATCTAATCGGGTCTCTGTTCCCCCAACCCTAGAAGTTTAATAGCGCATTTCACTTGTCATTTCATGCGCTTTGAGATGCCGCTTAGCCGAATTCGCTATCTGAAATAGGAGCGACGTAAATTGAACAAATGTGAGAAAATTTCGCTGAATACTTATATTAACCAAAATATAAAATGATCTAATCGGATCTCCGATTGCCCTATCATAGAAGGTTAATAGTGCATTTTACTCGCCATTCCACGCGCTTTAAGATCCCGCCTAGCTCAGTACGCTATCTGAAATAGGAGCGACGTAACTTGAACAAATGTGATAGAATTACGCTGAATTCTTATATTAACCGTAATATAAAATGATCTAATCGGGTCTCTGTTTGCCCTACCCTAGAAGTTTAATAGTGCATTTCAGTCGTCATATCTTGCGCTTTGAGATGCCGCTTAGCCCAATACGCTATCCGAAATAGGAGCGACGTAAATTGAACAAATGTGATAGAATTTCGCTGAATTCTTATATTAACCAAAATATAAAATGATCTTATCAGGTCTCTGATTGCCCTATCATAGAAGTATAACAGTGCATTTTACTCGCCATTCCACGCGCTTTAACATGCCGCCTAGCCCAGTACGCTATCTGAAATAGTAGCGACGTAAATTGAACAAATGTGATGGAATTTTGCTGAATTTTTAAATTAACCATAATATAAAATGATCTAATCGGGTCTCTGTTCGCCCTACCCTAGAAGTTTAATAGTGCATTTCACTTGTCATTTCATGCGCTTAGAGATGCCGCTTAGCCCAATGCGCTATCTGAAATAGGAGCGACGTAAATTGAACAAATGTGATAAAATTTCGCTGTATTCTTATATTAACCGTAATATAAAATGATCTAACCGGGTCTCTCTTTGCCTTACCCTAGAAGTTTAATAGTGCATTTTATTCGCCATTTCATGCGCTTTGAGATGCCGCTTAGCCCAATACGCTATCTCAAATAGGAGTGACGTAAATTGATCAACTGTGATAGAATTTCCCTAAAACCTTATATTAAACAAAATATAAAATGATCTAATCGGGTCTCTGATTGCCCTATCATAGAAGTTTGGTAGTGCGTTTTACTCGCCATTCCACGCGCTTTAAGGTGCCGCCCAGCCCAGTACGCTATCTGAAATAGGAGCGACGTAAGTTGAACAAATGTGATAGAATTACGCTGAATTCTTATATTAACCGTAATATAAAATGATCTAATCGGGTCTCTGTTTGCCTTACCCTAGAAGTTTAATAGTGCATTTCAGTCGTCATATCTTGCGCTTTGAGATGCCGCTTATCCCAATACGCTATCCGAAATAGGAGCGACGTAAATTGAACAAATGTGATAGAATTTCGCTGAATTCTTATATTATCCAAAATATAAAATGATCTAATCAGGTCTCTGATTGCCGTATCATAGAAGTTTAACAGTGCATTTTACTCGCCATTCCACGCGCTTTAAGATGCCGCCTAGCCCAGTACGCTATCTGAAATAGGAGCGACGTAAATTGAACAAATGTGATAGAATTTTGCTGAATTTTTAAATTAACCATAATATAAAATGATCTAATCGGTTCTCTGTTCGCCCTACCCTAGAAATTTAATAGTGCATTTCAGTCGTCATATCTTGCGCTTTGAGATGCCGCCTAGCCCAATACGCTATCTGAAATAGGAGCGACGTAAATTGAACAAATGTGATAGAATTTCGTTGAAGTCTTTTAATAACCAAAATATAAAATGATCTAATCGGATCTCCGATTGCCCTACCATAGAAGGTTAATAGTGCATTTTACTCGCCATTCCACGCGCTTTAAGATCCCGCCTAGCTCAGTACGCTATCTGAAATAGGAGCGACGTAACTTGAACAAATGTGATAGAATTACGCTGAATTCTTATATTAACCGTAATATAAAATGATCTAATCGGGTCTCTGTTTGCCCTACCCTAGAAGTTTAATAGTGCATTTCAGTCGTCATATCTTACGCTTTGAGATGCCGCTTAGCCCAATACGCCTTCCGAAATAGGAGCGACGTAAATTGATCAAATGTGATAGAATTTCGCTGAATTCTTATATTAACCAAAATATAAAATGATCTTATCAGGTCTCTGATTGCCCTATCATAGAAGTATAACAGTGCATTTTACTCGCCATTCCACGCGCTTTAACATGCCGCCTAGCCCAGTACGCTATCTGAAATAGGAGCGACGTAAATTGAACAAATGTGATGGAATTTTGCTGAATGCTTTTATTAACCATAATGTAAAATGATCTAATCAGGCCTCTGTTTGCCCTACCCTAGAAGCTTAATAGTGCATTTTACTCGCCATTTCATGCGTTTTGAGATGCCGCTTAGCCCAATACGCTATCTGAAATAGGAGCGACGTAAATTGAACAAATGTGATAGAATTTCGCTGAATACTTATATTAACCTTAATGTAAAATGATCTAATCGGGTCTCTGTTCGCCCTACCCTGGAACTTTAATAGTGCATTTCACTTGTCATGTCATGTGCTTTGAGATGCCGCTTAGCCGAATTCGCTATCTGAAATAGGAGCGACGTAAATTGAACAAATGTGATAGAATTTCGGTGAATTCTTATATTAACCAAAATATAAAATGGTCTAATCAGGTCTCTGATTCCCCTATCATAGAAGTTTAACAGTGCATTTTACTCGCCATTCCACGCGCTTTAAGATGCCGCCTAGCTCAGCACGCCATCTGAAATAGGAGCGACGTAAATTGAACAAATGTGATAGAATTTAGCTGAATTCTTAAATTAACCATAATATAAAATGATATAATCGCGTCTCTGTTTGCCCTTCCCTAGAAGTTTAATAGTGCATTTTACTCGCCATTTCTTGCGCTTTGAGATGCCGCTTAGCCCAATACGCTGTCTGAAATATGAGCGACGTAAATTGAACAAATGTGATAGAATTTCGGTGAATTCTTATATTAACCTTAATGTAAAATAATCTAATCGGGCCTCTGTTCGCCCTACCCTAGAAGTTTAATAGTGCATTTCACTCGTCATTTTATGCGCTTTGAGATGCCGCTTAGCCCACATAGTTATCTGAAATAGGAGCCACGTAAATTGAACAAATGTGATAGAATTTCGCTGAATTCTTATATTAACCAAAATATAAAATGATCTTATCGGGTCCCTGATTGCCCTATCATAGAAGTTTAATAGTGCATTTTACTCGCCATTCCACGCGCTTTAAGATGCCGCCTAGCTCAGTACGCTATCTGAAATAGGAGCGACGTAAATTGAACAAATGTGATAGAATTTAGCTGAATTCTTAAATTAACCATAATATAAAATGATATAATCGCGTCTCTGTTTGCCCTTCCCTAGAAGTTTAATAGTGCATTTTACTCGCCATTTCTTGCGCTTTGAGATGCCGCTTAGCCCAATACGCTGTCTGAAATATGAGCGACGTAAATTGAACAAATGTGATAGAATTTCGGTGAATTCTTATATTAACCTTAATGTAAAATAATCTAATCGGGCCTCTGTTCGCCCTACCCTAGAAGTTTAATAGTGCATTTCACTCGTCATTTTATGCGCTTTGAGATGCCGCTTAGCCCACATAGTTATCTGAAATAGGAGCCACGTAAATTGAAAAAATGTGATAGAGTTTCGCTGAATTCTTATATTAACCAAAATATAAAATGATCTTATCGGGTCTCTGATTGCCCTATCATAGAAGTTTAATAGTGCACTTTACTCGCCATTCCACGCGCTTTAAGATGCCGCCTAGCCCAGTACGCTATCTGAAATAGGAGCGACGTAACTTGAACAAATGTGATAGAATTACGCTGAATTCTTATATTAATCGTAATATAAAAAGATCTAATCGGGTCTCTGTTTGCCCTACCCTAGAAGTTTAATAGTGCATTTCAGTCGTCATATCTTGCGCTTTGAGATGCCGCTTAGCTCAATACGCTATCCGAAATAGGAGCGACGTAAATTGAACAAATGTGGTAGAATTTCGCTAAATTCTTATATTAACCAAAATATAAAATGATTTAATCAGGTCTCTGATTGCCCTATCATAGAAGTTTACCAGTGCATTTTACTCGCCATTCCACGCGCTTTAAGATGCCGCCTAGCCCAGTACGCTATCTGAAATAGGAGCGACGTAAATTGAACAAATGTGATAGAATTTTGCTGAATTTTTAAATTAACCATAATATAAAATGATCTAATCGGGTCTCTGTTTGCCTTACACTAGAAGCTTAATAGTGCATTTCACTCGTCATTTCATGCGCTTTGAGATGCCGCTTAGCCCAATACGCTATCTGAAATAGGAGCGACGTAAATTGAACAAATGTGATAGAATTTCGCTGAATACTTATATTAACCATAATGTAAAATGATCTAATCGGGTCTCTGATTGCCCTATCATAGAAGTTTAATAGTGCATTTTACTCGCCACTCCGCGCGCTTTAAGAAGCCGCCTAGCCCAATACGCTATCTGAAATAGGAGCGACGTAAATTGTACAAATGTGATAGAATTTCGCTGAATTCTTATATTAACCATAATGTAAAATAATCTAATCGGGTCTGTGTTCGCCCTACCCTAGAAGTTTAATAGTGCATTTCACTCGTCATTTCATGCGCCTTGAGATGCCGGTTAGCCCAATTCGCTATCTGAAATAGGAGCGACGTAAATTGAACAAATGTGATAGAATTACGCTGTATTCTTATATTAACCGTAATATAAAATGATCTAACCGGGTCTCTCTTTGCCTTACCCTAGAAGTTTAATAGTGCATTTTATTCGCCATTTCATGCGCTTTGAGATGCCGCTTAGCCCAATACGCTATCTCAAATAGGAGTGACGTAAATTGATCAACTGTGATAGAATTTCCCTAAAACCTTATATTAAACAAAATATAAAATGATCTAATCGGGTCTCTGATTGCCCTATCATAGAAGTTTGGTAGTGCGTTTTACTCGCCATTCCACGCGCTTTAAGGTGCCGCCTAGCCCAGTACGCTATCTGAAATAGGAGCGACGTAAGTTGAACAAATGTGATAGAATTACGCTGAATTCTTATATTAACCAAAATATAAAATGATCTAATCAGGTCTCTGATTGCCGTATCATAGAAGTTTAACAGTGCATTTTACTCGCCATTCCACGCGCTTTAAGATGCCGCCTAGCCCAGTACGCTATATGAAATAGGAGCGACGTAAATTGAACAAATGTGATAGAATTTTGCTGAATCTTTAAATTAACCATAATATAAAATGATCTAATCGGGTCTCTGTTCGCCCTACCCTAGAAGTTTAATAGTGCATTTCAGTCGTCATATCTTGCGCTTTGAGATGCCGCCTAGCCCAATACGCTATCTGAAATAGGAGCGACGTAAATTGAACAAATGTGATAGAATTTCGTTGAAGTCTTACATTAACCAAAATATAAAATGATCTAATCGGATCTCCGATTGCCCTATCATAGAAGGTTAATAGTGCATTTTACTCGCCATTCCACGCGCTTTATGATGCCGCCTAGCCCAGTACGCTATCTGGAATAGGAGCGACGTAAGTTGAACAAATGTGATAGAATTACGCTGAATTCTTTTATTAACCATAATATAAAATGATCTAATCGGGTCTCTGATTGCCCTATCATAGAAGGTTGGTAGTGCGTTTTACTCGCCATTCCACGCGCTTTAAGATGCCGTCTAGCCCAGTACGCTATCTGAAATAGGAGCGACGTAAAATTGAACAAATGTGATAGAATTTTGCTGAATTTTTATATTAACCATAATATAAAATGATCTAATCGGGTCTCTGTTCGCCCTACCCTAGAAGTTTAATAGTGCATTTCAGTCGTCATTTCATGCGCTTTGAGGTGCCGCTTAGCCCAATACGCTATCTGAAATAGGAACGGCGTAAATTGAACAAATGTGATAGAATTTCGCTGAAATCTTATACTAACCAAAATATGAAATGATCTAATCGGGTCTGTGATTGCCCTATCATAGAAGTTTAATAGTGCATTTTACTCGCCATTCCACGCGCTGTAAGATGCCGCCTAGCCCAGTACGCTATCTGAAATAGGAGCGACGTAAATTGAACAAGTGTGATAGAATTTCGCTGAATTCTTATATTAACGTTAATGTAAAATGATCTAATCGGGCCTCTGTTCGCCCTACCCTAGAAGTTTAATAGTGCATTTTATTCGCCATTTCATGCGCTTTGAGGTGCCGCTAAGCCCAATACGCTATCTGAAATAGGAGCGACGTAAATTGAACAAATGCGATAGAATTTCGCTGAATTCTTATATTAACCGAAATATAAAATGATCTAATCGGGTCTCTGATTGCCCTATCATAGAAGTTTAGTAGTGCATTTTACTCGCCCTTCCACGCACTTTATGATGCCGCCTAGCCCAATACGCTATCTGAAATAGGAGCGACGTAAATTGAACAAATGTGACAGAATTTCGCTGAATTCTTAAATTAACCATAATATAAGAGGATATAATCGGGCCTCTGTTTGCCCTACCCTAGAAGTTTAATAGTGCATTTTACTCGCCATTTCTTGCGCTTTACGATGCCGCTTAGCCCAATACGCTATCTGAAATATGAGCGACGTAAATTGAACAAATGTGATAGAATTTCGCTGAATTCTTATATTAACGTTAATGTAAAATAATCTAATCGGGCCTCTGTTCTCCCTACCCTAGAAGTTTAATAGAGCATTTCACTCGCCATTTTATGCGCTTTGTGATGCCGCTTAGCCCAAATAGCTATCTGAAATAGGAGCCACGTAAATTGAACAAATGTGATAGAATTTCGCTGAATTCTTATATTAACCAAAATATAAAATGATCTTATCGGGTCTCTGATTGCCCTATCATAGAAGTTTAATAGTGAATTTTACTCGCCATTCCACGCGCTTTAAGATGCCGCCTAGCGCAGTACGCTATCTGAAATAGGAGCGACGTAAATTGAACAAATATGATAGAATTTCGTTGAATTCTTATATTAACGTTAATGTAAAATGATCTAATCGGGCCTCTGTTCGCCCTACCCTAGAAGTTTAATAGTGCATTTCATTCGGCATTCCTTGCGCTTTGAGATGCCACTTAGCCCAATACGCTATCTGAAATATGAGCGACGTAAATTGAACAAATGTGATAGAATTTCCCTGAAATCTTAAATTAACCATAATATAAAATGATCTAATCGGGTCTCTGTTTGCCCTACCCTAGAAGTTTAATATTGCATTTTACTCGCCATTTCATGCGCTTTGAGATGCCGCTTAACACAATACGATATCTGAAATATGAGCGACGTAAATTTAACAAATGTGATAGAATTTTGCTGAACTCTTAAATTAACCGTAATATAAAATGATCTAATCGGGCCTCTGTTTGCCCTACCCTAGAAGTATAATAGTGCATTTTACTCGCCATTTCATGCGCTTTGAGATGCCGCTTAGTCCAATTCGCTATGTGACATAGGAGCGGCTTAAATTGAACAAATGTGACAGAATTACGCTGAATTCTTATATTAACCGTAATATAAAAAGATCTAAACGGGCCACTGTTTGCCTTATCCTAGAAGTTTAATAGTGCATTTTACTCGCCATTTCATGCGCTTTGAGATGCCGCTTAGCCCAATACGCTATCTGAAATAGGAGCGACGTAAATTGAACAAATGTGATAGAATTTCGCTGAATTCTTATATTAACGTTAATGTAAAATGATCTAATCGGGCCTCTGTTCGCCCTACCCTAGAAGTTTAATAGTGCATTTCATTCGGCATTCCTTGCGCTTTGAGATGCCACTTAGCCCAATACGCTATCTGAAATATGAGCGACGTAAATTTAACAAATGTGATAGAATTTTGCTGAACTCTTAAATTAACCGTAATATAAAATGATCTAATCGGGCCTCTGTTTGCCCTACCCTAGAAGTATAATAGTGCATTTTACTCGCCATTTCATGCGCTTTGTGATGCCGCTTTGTCCAATTCGCTATGTGACATAGGAGCGACGTAAATTGAACAAATGTGACAGAATTACGCTGAATTCTTATATTAACCGTAATATAAAATGATCTAAACGGGCCTCTGTTTGCCTTATCCTAGAAGTTTAATAGTGCATTTTACTCGCCATTCCACGCGCTTTAAGATGCCGCCTAGCCCAGTACGCTATCTGATATAGGAGCGACGTAAATTGAACAAATGTGATAGAATTTCGCTGAATTCTTATATTAACCAAAATATAAAATGATCTTATCGGCTCTCTGATTGCCCTATCATAGAAGTTTAATAGTGCATTTTACTCGCCATTCCACGCGCTTTAAGATGCCGCCTAGCCCAGTACGCTATCTGAAATAGGACCGACGTAAATTGAACAAATGTGATATAATTTCGCTGTATTCTTTTATGAACCATAATGTAAAATGATCTAATCAGGTCTCTGTTTGCCCTACCCTAGAAGCTTAATAGTGCATTTTACTCGCAATTTCATGCGCTTTGAGATGCCGCTTAGCCCAATACGCTATCTGAAATAGGAACGACGTAAATTGAACAAATGTGATAGAATTTCGCTGAATACTTATATTAACCTTAATGTAAAATGATCTAATCGGGTCTCTGTACGCCCTACCCTAGAAGTTTAATAGTTCATTTCACTCGTCATTTCATGCGCTTTGAGATGCCGCTTAGCCCAATAAGCTATCTGAAATAGGAGCGACGTAAATTGAACAAATGTGATAGAATTTTGCTGAACTCTTAAATTAACCGTAATGTAAAATGATCTAATCGGGCCTCTGTTTGCCCTACCCTAGAAGTTTAATAGTGCATTTTACTCGCCATTTCATGCGCTTTGAGATGCCGCTTAGCCCAATACGCTATCCGAAATAGGAGCGACGTAAATTGAACAAATGTGATAGAATTTCGCTGAATACTTATATTAACCTTAATGTAAAATGATCTAATCGGGTTTCTATTCGCCCTACCCTGGAACTTTAATAGTGCAGTTCACTTGTCATTTCGTGTGCTTTGAGATGCCGCTTAGCCGAGTTCGCTATCTGAAATAGGAGCGACGTAAATTGAACAAATGTGATAGAATTTCGCTGAATACTTATATTAATCATAATGTAAAATGATCTAATCGGGTCTCTGATTGCCCTATCATAGAAGTTTAATAGTGCATTTTACTCGCCACTCCACGCGCTTTAAGATGCCGCCTAGCCCAGAACGCTATCTGAAATAGGAGCGACGTAAATTGAACAAATGTGATAGAATTACGCTGAATTCTTATAATAACCGTAATATAAAATGATCTAATCGGGTCTCTGTTTGCCTTACACTAGAAGTTTAATAGTGCATTTCACTCGTCATTTCATGCGCTTTGAGATGCCGCTTAGCCCAATACGCTATCTGAAATAGGAGCGACGTAAATTGAACAAATGTGATAGAATTTCGCTGAATTCTTTTATTAACCATAATGTAAAATGATCTAATCGGGTCTCTGTTCGCCCTAGCCTTGAAGCTTAATAGTGCATTTCACTCGTCATTTCATGCGCTTTGAGATGCCGCTTAGCCCAATACGCTATCTGAAATAGGAGCGACGTAAATTGAACAAATGTGATAGAATTTCGCTGAATTCTTAAATTATCCATAATATAGAATGATCTAATCGGGTCTCTGATTGCACTATCATAAAAGTTTAATAGTGCCTTTTACTCCACATTCCGCGCGCTTTAAGGTGCCGCCTAGCCCAGTACGCTACCTGAAATAGGAGCGACGTAAATTGAACAAATGTGATAGAATTTCGCTGAATTCTTATATTAACCATAATGTAAAATAATCTAATCGGGTCTGTGTTCGCCCTACCCTAGATGTTTAATAGTACATTTCACTCGTCATTTCATGCGCTTTGAGAGGCCCGTTAGCCCAATTCGTTATCTGAAATAGGAGCGACGTAAATTGAACAAATGTGATAGAATTTCGCTGAATTCTTATATTAACCGTAATATAAAATGATCTAACTGGGTCTCTCTTTGCCTTACCCTAGAAGTTTAATAGTGCATTCTATTCGCCATTTCATGCGCTTTGAGATGCCGCTTAGCCCAATACGCTATCCGAAATAGGAGCGACGTAAATTGAACAAATGTGATAGAATTTCGCTGAATTCTTATATTATCCAAAATATAAAATGATCTAATCAGGTCTCTGATTGCCGCATCATAGAAGTTTGACAGTGCATTTTACTCGCCATTCCACGCGCTTTAAGATGCCGCCTAGCCCAGTACGCTATCTGAAATAGGAGCGACGTAAATTGAACAAATGTGATAGAATTTTGCTGAATTTTTAAATCAACCATAATATAAAATGATCTGATCGGGTCTCTGGTCGCCCTACTCTAGAAGTTTAATAGTGCATTTCAGTCGTCATTTCATGTGCTTTGAGGTGCCGCTTCGCCCAATACGCTATCTGAAATAGGAGCGGCGTAAATTGAACAAATGTGATAGAATTTCGCTGAAATCTTATATTAACGTTAATGTAAAATGATCTAATCGGGCCTCTGTTCGCCCTACCCTAGAAGTTTAATAGTGCATTTTATTCGGCATTTCTTGCGCTTTGAGAAGCCGCTTAGCCCAATACGCTATCTGAAATAGGAGCGACGTAAATTGAACAAATGTGATAGAATTTCGCTGAATACTTATATTAAACTTAATGTAAAATGATCTAATCGGGTCTCTGATTGCCCTATCATAGAAGTTTAATAGAGCATTTTACTCGCCACTCCACGCGCTTTAAGAAGCCGCCTAGCCCAGTACGCTATCTGAAATAGGAGCGACGTAAATTGAACAACTGTGATAGAATTACGCTGAATTCTTATAATAACCGTAATATAAAATGATCTAATCGGGTCTCTGTTTGCCTTACACTAGAAGTTTAATATTGCACTTCACTCGTGATTTTATGCGCTTTGAGATGCCGCATAGCCCAAATAGCTATCTGAAATAGGAGCCACGTAAATTGAACAAATGTGATAGAATTTCGCTGAATTCTTATAGTAACCGTAATATAAAATGATCTAATCCGGTCTCTGGTCGCCCTACTCTAGAAGTTTAATAGTGCATTTCAGTCGTCATTTCATGCGCTTTGAGGTGCCGCTTCGCCCAATACGCTATCTGAATTAGGAGCGACTTAAAGTGAACAAATGTGATAGAATTTTGCTGAATTCTTATATTAACCAAAATATAAAATGGTCTATTCGGGTCTCTGATTGCCCTATCATAGAAGTTTAATAGTGCATTTTACTCGCCATTCCACGCGCTTTAAGATGCCGCCTAGCACAGTACGCTATCTGAAATAGGAGCGACGTAAATTGAACAAATGTGATAGAATTTCGCTGAATTCTTATATTAACCTTAATGTAAAATGATCTAATCGGGTCTCTGTTCGCCCTACCCTAGAAGTTCAATAGTGCATTTTACTCGACATTTCATGCGCATTGAGATGCCGCTTAGCCCAATACGCTATCTGAATTAGGAGCGACTTAAATTGAACAAATGTGATAGAATTTTGCTGAATTCTTATATTAACCAAAATATGAAATGATCTAATCGGGTCTCTGATTGCCCTATCATAGAAGTTTAATAGTGCATTTTACTCGCCATTCCACGCGCTTTAAGATGCCGCCTAGCCCAGTACGCTATCTGAAATAGGAGCGACGTAAATTGAACAAATCTGATAGAATTTTGCTGAATCCTTATATTAACGTGAATGTAAAATGATCTAATCCGGCCTCTGTTCGCCCTAGCCCAGAAGTTTGATACAGCATTTTACTCGCCATTTCATGCGCTTTGAGATGCCGCTTAGCCCAATACGCTATCTGAAATAGGAGCGACGTAAATTGAACAAATGTGATGGAATTTCCCTGAAATCTTAAATTAACCTTAATGTAAAATGATCTAATCGGGTCTCTGTTCGCCCTACCCTATAAGTTCAATAGTGAATTTCACTCGTCATTTCATGCGCTTTGAGGTGCCGCTTCGCCCAATCCGCTATCTGAATTAGGAGCGACGTAAATTGAACAAATGTGATAGAATCTTGCTGAACTCTTAAATTAACCGTAATATAAAGTGATCTAATCGGGCCTCTGTTTGCCATAACCTTAAAGTTTAATAGTGCATTTTACTCGCCATTTCATGCGCTTTGAGATGCCGCTTAGACCAATTCGCTATGTGAAATAGGAGCGACGTAAATTGAACAAATGTGATAGCATGACGCTGGTTTTTATATTAACCGTAATATAAAATGATCTAATCGGGCCTCTGTTTGCCTTATCCTAGAAGTTTAATAGTGCATTTTAGTCGCCATTTCATGCGCTTTGAGATGCCGCTTAGCCTAATACGCTATCTGAAACAGGAGCGACGTAAATTGAACAAATGTGATAGAATTACGCTGAATTCTTATAATAACCGTAATATAAAATGATCTAGTCAGGTCTCTGTTTGCCCTACCCTAGAAGTTGAATAGTGCATTTTACTCGCCATTTCATGCGCTTTGAGATGCCGCGTAGCGCAATACGCTATCTGAAATAGGAGCGACGTAAATTGAACAAATGTGATAGAATTTCGCTGAATTCTTATATTAACCGAAATATAAAATGATCTAATCGGGCCTCTGATTGCCCTATCATAGAAGTTTAGTAGTGCATTTTACTCACCTTTCCACGCACTTTAAGATGCCGCCTAGCCCAATACGCTATCTGAAATAGGAGCGACGTAAATTGAACAAATGTGATAGAATTTCGCTGCATTCTTAAATTAACCATAATATAAAATGATATAATCGGGTCTCTGTTTGCCCTACCCTAGAAGTTTAATAGTGCATTTTACTCGCTATTTCCTGCGCTTTGAGATGCCGCTTAGCCCAATACGCTATCTGAAATAGGAGCGACGTAAATTGAACAAATGTGATAGAATTTCGCTGAATTCTTATATGAACCAAAATATATAATGATCTAATCAGGTCTCTGATTGCCCTATCATAGAAGTTTAACAGTGCATTTTACTCGCTATTCCACGCGCTTTAAGATGCCGCCTAGCCCAGTACGCTATCTGAAATAGGAGCGACGTAAATTGAACAAATCTGATAGAATTTTGCTGAATCCTTATAT
Source organism: Macropis europaea (assembly GCA_916610135.2). Lineage (NCBI taxonomy): Eukaryota > Metazoa > Arthropoda > Insecta > Hymenoptera > Melittidae > Macropis > Macropis europaea. Next base: position 23,683 of record CAKAJE020001998.1, read on the forward strand.
TAACGTGAATGTAAAATGATCTAATCCGGCCTCTGTTCGCCCTAGCCCAGAAGTTTGATACAGCATTTTACTCGCCATTTCATGCGCTTTGAGATGCCGCTTAGCCCAATACGCTATCTGAAATAGGAGCGACGTAAATTGAACAAATGTGATGGAATTTCCCTGAAATCTTAAATTAACCTTAATGTAAAATGATCTAATCGGGTCTCTGTTCGCCCTACCCTATAAGTTCAATAGTGAATTTCACTCGTCATTTCATGCGCTTTGAGATGCCGCGTAGCCCGATACGCTATCTGAAATTGGAGCGACGTAAATTGAACAAATGTGATAGAATTTCGCTGAATTCTTATATTATCCTTAATGTAAAATGATCTAATCGGGTCCCTGAGCGCCCTACCCTAGAAGTTCAATAGTGCATTTCACTCGCCATTTCATGCGCTTTGAGATGCCGCGTAGCCCAATACGCTATCTGAAATTGGAGCGACGTAAATTGAACAAATGTGATAGAATTTCGCTGAATTGTTATGATAACCGTAATATAAAATGATCTAATCGAGTCTCTGTTTGCCTTACACTAGAAGTTTAATAGTGCATTTCACTCGTCATTTCATGCGCTTTGAGATGCCGCTTAGCCCAATACGCAATCTGAAATAGGAGCGACGTAAATTGCACAAATGTGATAGAATTTCGCTGTATTCTTTTATTAACCATAATGTAAAATGATCTAATCAGGTCTCTGTTTGCCCTGCCCTAGAAGTTTAATAGTGCATTTTACTCGCCATTTCATTCGCTTTGAGATGCCGCTTAGCCCAATACGCTATCTGAAATAGGAGCGACGTAAATTGAACAAATGTGATAGAATGTTGCTGAATTCTTAAATTAACCATAATATAAAATGATCTAATCGGGACTCTGTTTGCCCTACCGTAGAAGTTTAACAGTGCATTTCACTCGTCATTTCATGCGCTTTGAGATGCCGCTCAGCCCAAAAAGCTATCTGGAATAAGAGCGACGTAAATTGTACAAACGTGATTGAATTACGCAGAATCGTTATATTAACCATAATATAATATGATCAATTCGGGTCTCTGATTGTCCTATCATAGAAGGTTAGTAGTGCATTTTACTCGACATTGCACGCGCTTTAAGATGCCGCCTAGCCCAGTACGCTATCTGAAATAGGAGCGACGTAAATTGAACAAATGTGATAGAATTTTGCTGGATTCTTAAATTAACCATAATATAAAATGATCTAATCGGGTCTCTGTTTACTCTACCCTAGAAGTTTAATAGTGCATTCTACTCGCCATTTCATGCGCTTTGAGATGCCGCTTAGCCCAATACGCTATCTGAAATAGGAACGACGTAAATTGAACAAATGTGATAGAATTTTCCTGAATTCTTATATTAACCTTAATGTAAAATGATCTAATCGGGTCTCTGTTTACCCTACCCTAGAAGTTTAATAGTCCATTTTACTCGCCATTTGATGCGCTTTGAGATGCCGCTTAGCCCAATACGCTATCTGAAATTGGAGCGACATAAATTGAACAAATGTGATAGAATTACGCTGAATTCTTATATTAACCGTAATATAAAATGATCTAACCGGGTCTCTGTTTGCCTTATCCTAGAAGTTTAATAGTGCATTACACTCGCCATTTCATGCGCTTTTAGATGCCGCTTAGCCTAGGACGCTACCTGAAATAGGAACGACGTAAATTGAACAAATGTGATAGAATTTCACTGAATTCTTAAATTAACCATAATATAAAATGATCTAATCGGGTCTCTGTTTGCCCTACGCTAGAAGTTTAATAGTGCATTTTACTCGCCATTGCATGTGCTTTGAGATGCCGCATAGCCCAATACGCTATCCGAAACTGGAGCGACGTAAATTGAACAAATGTGATAGAATTACACTGAATTCTTATATTAACCTTAATGTAAAATGATCTAATCGGGTCTCTGTTCGCCCTACCATAGAAGTCTAATAGTGCATTTCACTCGACATATCATGCGCTTTGAGATGCCGCTTAGCCCAATACGCTATCTGGAATAGGAGCGACGTAAATTGAACATATGTGATAGAATTTCGCTGAAATCTTATATTAAACAAAATATAAAATGATCTAATCGGGTCTCTGATTGCCCTATCATAGAAGTTTAGTAGTGCATTTCACTCGTCATTTCATGCGCTTAGAGATGCCGCTAAGCCCAATAAGCTATCTGAAATAGGAGCGACTTAAATTGAACAAATGTGATAGAATTTCCCTGAAATCTTATATTAAACAAAATATAAAATGATCTAATCGGGTCTCTGTTTGCCCTACCTTAGAAGTTTAATATTGCATTTTACTCGCCATTTCATGCGCTTTCAGATGCAGCTTAGCCCAATACGCTGTCTTTAATAGGAGCGACGTAAATTGAACAAATGTGATAGAATTTCGCTGAATTCTTAAATTAACCATAATATAAAATGATCTAATCGGGTCTCTGTTTGCCCTACCCTAGAAGTTTAATCGTGCATTTCACTCGCCATTTCTTGCGCTTTGAGATACCTTATAGCCCAATACGCTATCTGAAATACGAGCGACGTAAGTTGAACAAATGTGATAGAATTTCGCTGAATTCTTTTATTAACCATAATGTAAAATGATCTAATCGGGTCTCTGTTCGCCCTAGCCTAGAAGTTTAATAGTGCATTTTATTCGCCATTTCATGCGCTTTGAGATGCCGCTCAGCCGAATACGCTAACTGAAATAGGAGCGACGTAAATTGAACAAATGTGATAGAATTTCCCTGAAATCTTATATTAAACAAAATATAAAATGATCTAATCGAGTCTCTGATTGGCCTATCATAGAAGTTTAGTAGTGCATTTTACTCGCCATTCCACGCGCTTTAAGATGCCGCCTAGCCCAGTACGTTATCTGAAATAGGAGCGACGTAACTCGAACAAATGTGACAGAATTACGCTGAATTCTTATATTAACCGTAATATAAAATGATCTAATCGGGTCTCTGTTTGCCTTCTCTTAGAAGTTTAATAGTGCATTATACTCGCCATTTCATGCGCTTTCAGATTCCGCTTAGCCCAATACGCTATCTGAAATAGGAACGACGTAAATTGAACTAATGTGATAGAATTTCGCTGAATTCTTAAATTAACCATAATGTAAAATGATCTAATCGGGTCTCTGTTCGCCCTAGCCTAGAAGTTTAATAGTGCATTTTATTCGCCATTTCATGAGCTTTGAGATGCCGCTCAGCCGAATACGCTAACTGAAATAGGAGCGACGTAAATTGAACAAATGTGATAGAATTTCCCTGAAATCTTATATTAAACAAAATATAAAATGATCTAATCGAGTCTCTGATTGGCCTATCATAGAAGTTTAGTAGTGCATTTTACTCGCCATTCCACGCGCTTTAAGATGCCGCTTAGCCCAGTACGTTATCTGAAATAGGAGCGACGTAACTCGAACAAATGTGATAGAATTACGCTGAATTCTTATATTAACCGTAATATAAAATGATCTAATCGGGTTTCTGTTCGCCCTACCGTAGAAGTTTAATAGTGAATTTTACTCGCCATTTCTTGCGCTTTGAGATGCCGCTTAGCCCTATACGCTATCTGAAATATCAACGACGTAAATTGAACAAATGTGATAGATTTTCGCTGAATTCTTTTATTAACCATAATGTAAAATGATCTATCCGGGTCTCTGTTCGCGCTAGCCTAGAAGTTTAGTAGTGCATTTTACTCGCCCTTCCACGCGCTATAAGATGCCGGATAGCCCACTACGCTATCTGAAATAGGAACGACGTAAATTGAACGAATGTGATAGAATTACGCTGAATTCTTATATAAACCATAATATAAAATGATCTAATCGGGTCTCTGTTTGCCCTACCCTGGAAATATAATAGTGTATTTTACTCGCCATTTCATGCCCTTTGAGATGCCGCTTAGCCCAATACGCTATCTGGAATAGGAGCGACGTAAATTGAACAAATGTGATAGAATTACGCTGCATTCTTATATTAACCGTAATATAAAATGATCTAATCGGGTCTCTGCTTGCCTTACCCTAGAAGTTTAATAGTGCATTTAACCCGCCATTTCATGCGCTTTGAGATGCCGCTTAGCCCAATACGCTATCTGAAATAGGAGCGACGTAAATTGAACAAATGTGATAGAATTTCGCTGAATTCTTAAATTAACCATAATATAAAATGATCTAATCGGGTCTCTGTTTGCGCCACCCTAGAAGTTTTATAGTGCATTTTACTCGCCATTTCTTGCGCTTTGAGATGCCGCTTAGCCCAATACGCCATCTGAAATATGAGCGACGTAAATTGAACAAATGTGATAGAATTTCGCTGAATTCTTATATTAACCAAAATATTAAATGATCTAATCGGGTCTCTGATTGCCCTACCATAGAAGTTCAATAGTGCATTTCACTCGTCATTTCATGCGCTTTGAGATGCCGCGTAGCCCAATACGATATCTGAAATGGGAGCGACGTAAATTGAACAAATGTGATAGAATTTCCCTGAATTCTTATATTAACCTTAATGTAAAATGATCTAATCGGGTCTCTGTTTGCCCTACCCTAGAAGTTTAATAGTGCATTTTACTCGCCATTGCATGTGCTTTGAGATGCCGCATAGCCCAATACGCTATCTGAAATAGGAGCGACGTAAATTGAACAAATGTGATAGAATTTCCGTGAATTCTTATATTAACCTTAATGTAAAATGATCTAATCGGGTCTCTGATCGCCCTGCCATAGAAGTCTAATAGTGCATTTCACTCGCCATTTCATGCGCTTTGAGATGCCGCTTAGCCCAATATGCTATCTGAAATAGGAGCGACGTAAATTGAACATATGTGATAGAATTTCCCTGAAATCTTATATTAAACAAAATATAAAATGATCTAATCGGGTCTCTGATTGCCCTATCATAGAAGTTTAGTAGTGCATTTCACTCGTCATTTCATGCGCTTAGAGAAGCCGCTAAGCCCAATAAGCTATCTGAAATAGGAGCGACTTAAATTGAACAAATGTGATAGAATTTCCCTGAAATCTTATATTAAACAAAATATAAAATAATCTAATCGGGTCTCTGTTTGCCCTACCTTAGAAGTTTAATATTGCATTTTACTCGCCATTTCATGCGCTTTCAGATGCAGCTTAGCCCAATACGCTGTCTTTAATAGGAGCGACGTAAATTGAACAAATGTGATAGAATTTCGCTGAATTCTTAAATTAACCATAATACAAAATGATCTAATCGGGTCTCTGTTTGCCCTACCCTAGAAGTTTAATGGTGCATTTCACTCGTCATTTCATGCGCTTTGAGATGCCGCTTAGCCCAATACGCTATCTGATATAGGAGCGACGTAAATTGAACAAATGTGATAGAATTTCGCTGAATTCTTATATTAACCAAAATATAAAATGATCTAATCGGGTCTCTGATTGCCCTACCATAGAAGTTTAATAGTGCATTTTACTCGCCATTCCGCGCGCTTTAAGATGCCGCCTAGCCCAGTACGCTATCTGAAATAGGAGCGACGGAAATTGAACAAATGTGATAGAATTTCGCTGAATTCTTTTATTAACCATAATGTAAAATGATCTAATCGGGTCTCTGTTTGCCCTACCCTAGAAGTTTAATCGTGCATTTCACTCGCCATTTCATGCGCTTTGGGATACCTTATAGCCCAATACGCTATCTGAAATAGGAGCGACGTGAGTTGAACAAATGTGATAGAATTTCGCTGAATTCTTTTATTAACCATAATGTAAAATGATCTAATCGAGTCTCTGTTTGCCCTACCCTAGAAGTTTAATCGTGCATTTCACTCGTCATTTCATGCGCTTTGAGATGCCGCTAAGCCCAATAAGCCATCTGAAATAGTAGAGCCGTAAATTGAACAAATGTGATAGAATTTCGCCGAATTCTGATATTAACCAAAATATAAAATGATCTAATCGGGTCTCCGATTGCCCTATCATAGAATTTTAATAGTGCATTTTACTCGCCATTCCACGCGCTTTAAGATGCCGCCTAGCCCAGTACGCTATTTGAAATAGGAGCGACGTAAATTGAACAAATGTGATAGAATTTTGCTGACTTCTTAAATTAATCATAATATAAAATGATCTAATCGGGTCTCTGTTTGCCCTGCCCTAGAAGTTTCATAGTGCGTTTTACTCGCCACATCATGCGCTTTCAGATACCGCTTAGCCCAATACGCTCTCTTTAATAGGAGCGACGTAAATTGAACAAATGCGATAGAATTTCGCTGAATTCTTAAATTAACCATAATATAAAATGATCTAATCGGGTCTCTGTTTGCCCTATCATAGAAGTTTAGTAGTGCATTTTACTCGCCATTCCACGCGCTTTAAGTTGCCGCCTAGCCCAGTACGCTATCTGAAATAGGAGCGACGTAAATTGAACAAATGTGATAGAATTTTGCTGAATTCTTAAATTAACCACAATATAAAATGATCTAATCGGGTCTCGGTTTGATCTACCCTAGAAGTTTAATTGTATATATTACTCGCCAATTCATGCGCTTTGAGATGCCCGTTATCCCAATACGCTCTCTTTAATAGGAGCGACGTAAATTGAACAAATGCGATAGAATTTCGCTGAATTCTTAAATTAACCATAATATAAAATGATCTAATCGGGTCTCTATTTGCCTTATCCTAGAAGTTTAATAGTGCCTTATACTCGCCATTTCATGCGCTTTGAGATGCCGCTTAGCCCAATACGCTATCTGATATAGGAGCGACGTAAATTGAACAAATGTGATAGAATTTCGCTGAATTCTTAAATTAACCATAATATAAAATGATCTAATCGGGTCTCTGTTTGCCCTACCCTAGAAGTTTAATAGTGCATTTGACTCGCCATTTCATGCGCTTTCAGGTGCCGCTTAGCCTTATGCGCTATCTGAAATAGGAGCGACGAAAGCTGAACAAATGTGATAGAATTACGCTGAATTCTTATATTAACCCTAATATAAAATGATCTAATCGGGTCTCTGTTTGCCTTATCCTAGAAGTTTAATAGTACACTATACTCGCCATTTCATGCGCTTTGAGATGCCGCTTAGCCCAATACGCTATCTGAAATACGAGCGACGTAAGTTGAACAAATGTGATAGAATTTCGCTGAATTCTTTTATTAACCATAATGTAAAATGATCTATCCGGGTCTCTGTTCGCGCTAGCCTAGAAGTTTAGTAGTGCATTTTACTCGCCCTTCCACGCGCTTTAAGATGCCGGCTAGCCCACTACGCTATCTGAAATAGGAACGACGTAAATTGAACGAATGTGATAGAATTACGCTGCATTCTTATATAAACCATAATATAAAATGATCTAATCGGGTCTCTGTTTGCCCTACCCTGGAAATATAATAGTGTATTTTACTCGCCATTTCATGCCCTTTGAGATGCCGCTTAGCCCAATACGCTATCTGGAATAGGAGCGACGTAAATTGAACAAATGTGATAGAATTTCGCTGAATTCTTATATTAACCAAAATATTAAATGATCTAATCGGGTCTCTGATTGCCCTACCATAGAAGTTCAATAGTGCATTTCACTCGTCATTTCATGCGCTTTGAGATGCCGCGTAGCCCAATACGATATCTGAAATGGGAGCGACGTAAATTGAACAAATGTGATAGAATTTCCCTGAATTCTTATATTAACCTTAATGTAAAATGATCTAATCGGGTCTCTGTTTGCCCTACCCTAGAAGTTTAATAGTGCATTTTACTCGCCATTGCATGTGCTTTGAGATGCCGCATAGCCCAATACGCTATCTGAAATAGGAGCGACGTAAATTGAACAAATGTGATAGAATTTCCGTGAATTCTTATATTAACCTTAATGTAAAATGATCTAATCGGGTCTCTGATCGCCCTGCCATAGAAGTCTAATAGTGCATTTCACTCGCCATTTCATGCGCTTTGAGATGCCGCTTAGCCCAATATGCTATCTGAAATAGGAGCGACGTAAATTGAACATATGTGATAGAATTTCCCTGAAATCTTATATTAAACAAAATATAAAATGATCTAATCGGGTCTCTGATTGCCCTATCATAGAAGTTTAGTAGTGCATTTCACTCGTCATTTCATGCGCTTTGAGATGCCGCTAAGCCCAATAAGCTATCTGAAATAGGAGCGACTTAAATTGAACAAATGTGATAGAATTTCCCTGAAATCTTATATTAAACAAAATATAAAATAATCTAATCGGGTCTCTGTTTGCCCTACCTTAGAAGTTTAATATTGCATTTTACTCGCCATTTCATGCGCTTTCAGATGCAGCTTAGCCCAATACGCTGTCTTTAATAGGAGCGACGTAAATTGAACAAATGTGATAGAATTTCGCTGAATTCTTAAATTAACCATAATACAAAATGATCTAATCGGGTCTCTGTTTGCCCTACCCTAGAAGTTTAATGGTGCATTTCACTCGTCATTTCATGCGCTTTGAGATGCCGCTTAGCCCAATACGCTATCTGATATAGGAGCGACGTAAATTGAACAAATGTGATAGAATTTCGCTGAATTCTTGTATTAACCAAAATATAAAATGATCTAATCGGGTCTCTGATTGCCCTATCATAGAAGTTTAATAGTGCATTTTACTCGCCATTCCGCGCGCTTTAAGATGCCGCCTAGCCCAGTACGCTATCTGAAATAGGAGCGACGGAAATTGAACAAATGTGATAGAATTTCGCTGAATTCTTTTATTAACCATAATGTAAAATGATCTAATCGGGTCTCTGTTTGCCCTACCCTAGAAGTTTAATCGTGCATTTCACTCGCCATTTCATGCGCTTTGAGATACCTTATAGCCCAATACGCTATCTGAAATAGGAGCGACGTGAGTTGAACAAATGTGATAGAATTTCGCTGAATTCTTTTATTAACCATAATGTAAAATGATCTAATCGAGTCTCTGTTTGCCCTACCCTAGAAGTTTAATCGTGCATTTCACTCGTCATTTCATGCGCTTTGAGATGCCGCTAAGCCCAATAAGCCATCTGAAATAGTAGCGCCGTAAATTGAACAAATGTGATAGAATTTCGCCGAATTCTGATATTAACCAAAATATAAAATGATCTAATCGGGTCTCCGATTGCCCTATCATAGAATTTTAATAGTGCATTTTACTCGCCATTCCACGCGCTTTAAGATGCCGCCTAGCCCAGTACGCTATCTGAAATAGGAGCGACGTAAGTTGAACAAATGTGATAGAATTACGCTGAATTGTTATATTAAACGTAATATAAAATGATCTAATCGGGTCTCTATTTGCCTTATCCTAGAAGTTTAATAGTGCCTTATACTCGCCATTTCATGCGCTTTGAGATGCCGCTTAGCCCAATACGCTATCTGATATAGGAGCGACGTAAATTGAACAAATGTGATAGAATTTCGCTGAATTCTTATATTAACCATAATATAAAATGATCTAATCGGGTCTCTGTTTGCCCTACCCTAGAAGTTTAATAGTGCATTTGACTCGCCATTTCATGCGCTTTCAGGTGCCGCTTAGCCTTATGCGCTATCTGAAATAGGAGCGACGAAAGCTGAACAAATGTGATAGAATTACGCTGAATTCTTATATTAACCCTAATATAAAATGATCTAATCGGGTCTCTGTTTGCCTTATCCTAGAAGTTTAATAGTACACTATACTCGCCATTTCATGCGCTTTGAGATGCCGCTTAGCACAATACGCTATCTGAAATACGAGCGACGTAAGTTGAACAAATGTGATAGAATATCGCTGAATTCTTTTATTAACCATAATGTAAAATGATTTAATCGGGTCTTTGTTTGCCCTACCCTAGAAGTTTAATAGTGCATTTTATTCGCGATTTCATGCGCTTTGAGATGCCGCTCAGCCGAATACGCTAACTGAAATAGGAGCGACGTAAATTGAACAAATGTGATAGAATTTCCCTGAAATCTTATATTAAACAAAATATAAAATGATCTAATCGGGTCTCTGATTGCCCTATCATAGAAGTTTAGTAGTGCATTATACTCGCCATTCCACGCGCTTTAAGATGCCGCCTAGCCCAGTACGATATCTGAAATAGGAGCGACGTAAGTTGAACAAATGTGATAGAATTACGCTGGATTCTTATATTAACCGTAATATAAAATGATCTAATCGGGTCTCTGTTTGTCTTATCCTAGAAGTTTAATAGTGCATTTTACTCGCCATTCCACGCGCTTTAAGATGCCGCCTAGCCCAGTACGCTGCCTGAAATAGGAGCGACGTAAATTGAACAAATGTGATAGAATTACGCTGAATTCTTATATTAACCGTAATATAAAATGATCTAATCGGGTCTCTGTTTGTCTTATCCTAGAAGTTTAATAGTGCATTTTACTCGCCATTCCACGCGCTTTAAGATGCCGCCTAGCCCAGCACGCTGTCTGAAATAGGAGCGACGTAAATTGAACAAATGTGATAGAATTTTGCTGAATTCTTAAATGAACCATAATATAAAATGATCTAATCGGGTCTCTGTTTGCCCTACCCTGGAAATTTAATAGTGCATTTTACTCGCCATTTCATGCGCTTTGAGATGCCGCTTAGCCCAATACGCTATCTGAAATAGGAGCGACGTAAGTTGAACAAATGTGATAGAATTACGCTGGATTCTTATATTAACCGTAATATAAAATGATCTAATCGGGCCTCTGTTTGTCTTATCCTTGAAGTTTAATAGTGCATTTTACTCGCCATTCCACGCGCTTTAAGATGCCGCTTAGCCCAATACGCTATCTGAGATATCAACGACGTAAATTGAACAAATGTGATAGAATTTCGCTGAATTCTTGTATTAAGCAAAATATAAAATGATCTAGTCGGGTCTCTGATTGCCCTATCAGAGAAGTTTAATAGCGCATTTCAATCGCCATTCCACGCGCTTTAAGATGCCGCTTAGTCCAATACGCTATCTGAAATAGGAGCGACGTAAATTGAACAAATGTGAAAGAATTTCCCTGAATTCTTATATTAACCTTAATGTAAAATGATCTAATCGGGTCTCTGTTCGCCCTACCATAGAAGTCTAAGAGTGCATTTCACACGTCATTTCATGCGCTTTGAGATGCCGCTTAGCCCATTACGCTATCTGAAATAGGAGCGACGTAAATTGAACAAATGTGATAGAATTTCCCTGAATTCTTATATTACCCTTAATGTAAAATGATCTAATCGGGTCTCTGTTCGCCCTACCATAGAAGTCTAAGAGTGCATTTCACTCGTCATTCCACGCGCTTTATGATGCCGCCTAGCACATTATGCTATCTGAAATAGGAGCGACGTAAATTGAACAAATGTGATAGAATTTCGCTGAATTCTTGTATTAACCAAAATATAAAATGACCTAGTCGGGGCTCTGTTCGCCGTAGCCTAGAAGTTTAATAGTGCATTTTATTCGCCATTCCATGCGCTTTGAGATGCCGCTTTGCCCAATAAGCAATCTGAAATAGGAGCGACGTAAATTGAACAAATGTGATAGAATTTCCCTGAATCCTTATATTTAGCTTAATGTAAAATGATCTAATCGGGTCTCCGTTCGCCCTACCATAGAAGTCTAATAGTGCATTTCACTCGTCATTTCATGCGCTTTGAGATGCCGCTTAGCCAAATACGCTATCTAAAATAGGAGCGACGTAAATTGAACAAATGTGATAGAATTTCGCTGAAATCTTATATTAACCTTAATGTAAATTGATCTAATCGGATCTCTGCTCGCCCTACCCTAGAAGTTAAGTAGTGCATTTCACTCGTAATTTCATGCGCTTTGAGATGCCACTTAGCCCAGTACGCCATCTGAAATAGGAGCGACGTAAACTGAACAAATGTGATAGAATTTCCCTGAAATCTTATACTAAACAAAATATAAAATGATCTAATCGGGTCTCTGATTGCCCTATCATAGAAGTTTCGTAGTGCATTTTACTCGCCATTCCACGCGCTTTAAGATGCCGCCTAGCCCAGTACGCTATCTGAAATAGGAGCGACATAAGTTGAACAAATGTGATAGAATTACGCTGAATTCTTATATTAACCGTAATATAAAATGATCTAATCGGGTCTCTGTTTGTCTTATCCTAGAAGTTTAATAGTGCATTTTACTCGCCATTCCACGCGCTTTAAGATGCCGCCTAGCCCAGTACGCTGTCTGAAATAGGAGCGACGTAAATTGAACAAATGTGATAGAATTTCCCTGAAATCTTATATTAAACAAAATATAAAATGATCTAATCGGGTCTCTGATTGCCCTATCATAGAAGTTTAGTAGTGCATTATACTCGCCATTCCACGCGCTTTAAGATGCCGCCTAGCCCAGTACGATATCTGAAATAGGAGCGACGTAAGTAGAACAAATGTGATAGAATTACGCTGGATTCTTATATTAACCGTAATATAAAATGATCTAATCGGGTCTCTGTTTGTCTTATCCTAGAAGTTTAATAGTGCATTTTACTCGCCATTCCACGCGCTTTAAGATGCCGCCTAGCCCAGTATGCTGCCAGAAATAGGAGCGACGTAAATTGAACAAATGTGATAGAATTACGCTGAATTCTTATATTAACCGTAATATAAAATGATCTAATCGGGTCTCTGTTTGTCTTATCCTAGAAGTTTAATAGTGCATTTTGCTCGCCATTCCACGCGCTTTAAGATGCCGCCTAGCCCAGCACGCTGTCTGAAATAGGAGCGACGTAAATTGAACAAATGTGATAGAATTTTGCTGAATTCTTAAATGAACCATAATATAAAATGATCTAATCGGGTCTCTGTTTGCCCTACCCTGGAAATTTAATAGTGCATTTTACTCGCCATTTGATGCGCTTTGAGATGCCGCTTAGCCCAATACGCTATCTGATATAGGAGCGACGTAAATGGAACAAATGTGATAGAATTCTGCTGAATTCTTAAATTAACCATAATATAAAATGATCTAATCGGGTATCTGTTTGCCCTACCCTAGAAGTTTAACAGTGCACTTTACTCGCCATTTCATGCGCTTTGAGATGCCGCTTATCCCAATACGCTATCTGAAATAGGAGCGACGTAAATTGAACAAATGTGATAGAATTTCGGTGAATTATTAAATTAACCATAACATAAAATGATCTAATCGGGTCTCTGTTTGCCCTACCCTAGAAGTGTAATAGTGCATTTTACTCGCCATTTCTTGCGCTTTGAGATGCGGCTTAGCCATACACGCTATCTGAAATATCAACGACGTAAATTGAACAAATGTGATAGAATTTCGAGGAATTCTTATATTAACCGTAATATAAAATGATCTATTCGGGTATCTGTTTGCCTTACCCTAGAAGTTTAATAGTGCGTTTTAGTCGACATTTCATGCGCTTTGAGATGCCGCTCAGCCCAATAAGCTATCTGAAATAGGAGCGACGTAAATTGAGCAAATGTGATAGAATTTCGCTGATTTCTTGTATTAACCAAAATATAAAATGATCTAATCGGGTCTCTGATTGCCCTATCATAGAAGTTTAATTGTGCATTTTACTCGCCATTTCATGCGCTTTAAGATGCCGCCTAGCACATTACGCTATCTGAAATAGGAACGACGTAAATTGAACAAATGTGATAGAATTCTGCTGAATTCTTAAATTAACCATAATATAAAATGATCTAATCGGGTCTCTGTTTGCCCTGGCCTAGAAGTTTAACAGTGCATTTTACTCGCCATTTCATGCGCTTTGAGATGCCGCTTAGGCCAACACGCTATCTAAAATAGGAGCGACGTAAATTGAACAAATGTGATAGAATTTCGGTGAATTATTAAATTTACCATAATATAAAATGATCTAATCGGGTCTCTGTTTGCCCTACCCTGGAAATTTAATAGTGCATTTTACTCGCCATTTCATGCGCTTTGAGATGCCGCTTAGCCCAATACGCTATCTGAAATAGGAGCGACGTAAATGGAACAAATGTGATAGAATTCTGCTGAATTCTTAAATTAACCGTAATATACAAAGATCTAATCGGGTCTCCGTTTGCCCTACCCTAGAAGTTTAACAGAGCATTTCACTCGTCATTTCATGCGCTTTGAGATGCCGCTTAGACCAATAAGCTAGCTGAAATAGGAGCGTCGTAAATGGAACAAATGTGATAGAATTTCCCTGAATTCTTATATTTACCTTAATGTAAAATGATCTAATCGGGTCTCCGTTCGCCCTACCATAGAAGTCTAATAGTGCATTTCACTCGTCATTTCATGCGCATTGAGATGCCGCTTAGCCCATTACGCTATCTGAAATAGGAGCGACGTAAACTGAACAAATGTGATAGAATTTCCCTGAAATCTTATATTAAACAAAATATAAAATGATCGAATCGGGTCTCTGATTGCCCTATCATAGAAGTTTCGTAGTGCATTTTACTCGCCATTCCACGCGCTTGAAGATGCCGCCTAGCCCAGTACGCTATCTGAAATAGGAGCGACATAAGTTGAACAAATGTGATAGAATTACGCTGAATTCTTATATTAACCCTAATATAAAATGATCTAATCGGGTCTCTGTTTGTCTTATCCTAGAAGTTTAATAGTGCATTTTACTCGCCATTCCACGCGCTTTAAGATGCCGCCTAGCCCAGTACGCTGTCTGAAATAGGAGCAACGTAAATTGAACAAATGTGATAGAATTTCCCTGAAATCTTATATTAAACAAAATATAAAATGATCTAATCGGGTCTCTGATTGCCCTATCATAGAAGTTTAGTAGTGCATTATACTCGCCATTCCACGCGCTTTAAGATGCCGCCTAGCCCAGTACGCTGCCTGAAATAGGAGCGACGTAAATTGAACAAATGTGATAGAATTACGCTGAATTCTTATATTAACCGTAATATAAAATGATCTAATCGGGTCTCTGTTTGTCTTATCCTAGAAGTTTAATAGTGCATTTTACTCGCCATTCCACGCGCTTTAAGATGCCGCCTAGCCCAGTACGCTGCCTGAAATAGGAGCGACGTAAATTTAACAAACGTGATAGAATGTTGCTGAATTCTTAAATGAACCATAATATAAAATGATCTAATCGGGTCTCTGTTTGCCCTACCCTGGAAATTTAATAGTGCATTTGACTCACCATTTCATCCGCTTTGAGATGCCGCTTAGCCCAATACGCTATCTGAAATAGGAGCGACGTAAATGGAACAAATGTGATAGAATTCTGCTGAATTCTTAAATTAACCATAATATAAAATGATCTAATCGGGTTTCTGATTGCCCTATCATAGAAGTTTAATAGTGCATTTTACTCGCCATTTCATGCGCTTTAAGATGCCGCCTAGCACATTACGCTATCTGAAATAGGAACGACGTAAATTGAACAAATGTGATAGAATTCTGCTGAATTCTTAAATTAACCATAATATAAAATGATCTAATCGGGTCTCTGTTTGCCCTGGCCTAGAAGTTTAACAGTGCATTTTACTCGCCATTTCATGCGCTTTGAGATGCCGCTTAGCCCAACACGCTATCTAAAATAGGAGCGACGTAAATTGAACAAATGTGATAGAATTTCGGTGAATTATTAAATTAACCATAATATAAAATCATCTAATCGGGTCTCTGTTTGCCCTACCCTGGAAATTTAATAGTGCATTTTACTCGCCATTCCACGCGCTTTAAGATGCCGCCTAGCCCAGTACGCTATCTGAAATAGGAGCGACGTAACTTGAACAAATGTGATAGAATTACGCTGGATTCTTATATTAACCGTAATATAAAATGATCTAATCGGGTCTCTGTTTGTCTTATCCTAGAAGTTTGATAGTGCATTTTACTCGCCATTCCACGCGCTTTAAGATGCCGCCTAGCCCAGTACGCTGCCTGTAATAGGAGCGACGTAAACTGAACAAATGTGATAGAATTTCCCTGAATTCTTATATTAACCGTAATATAAAATGATCTAATCGGGTCTCTGTTCGCCCTACCCTAGAAGTTTAATAGTGCATTTCACTCGCCATTTCATGCGCTTTGAGATGCCGCTTAGCCCAATACGCTATCTGAAATAGGAGCGACGTAAATTGAACAAATGTGATAGAATTTCGGTGAATTATTAAATTAACCATAATATAAAATGATCTAATCGGGTCACTGTTTGCCCTACCCTAGAAGTGAAATAGTGCATTTTACTCGCCATTTCTTTCGCTTTGAGATGCCGCTTATCCCAATACGCTATCTGAAGTATGAGCGACGTAAATTGAACAAATATGATAGAATTTCGCTGAATTCTTACATTAATCTTAATGAAAAATGATCTAATCGGGTCTCTGATTGCCCTATAATAGAAGTTTAATAGTGCATTTCACTCGCCATTCCACGCGTTTTAAGATGCCGCCTAGCCCAATACGCTACCTGAAATAGGAGCGACGTAAATTGAACAAATCTGATAGAATTTCCCTGAATTCTTATATTAACCATAATGTAAAAAGATCTAATCGGGTCTCTGTTCGCCCTCGCCTAGAAGTTTAATAGTGCATTTTATTCGACATTTAATGCGCTTTGAGATGCCGCTTAGCACAATACGCTATCTGAAATATGAGCGACGTAAATTGAACAAATGTGATAGAATTTCGCTGAATTCTTATATTAACCAAAATATAAAATGATCTAATCGGGTCTCTGATTGTCCTATCATAGAAGTTTAATAGTGCATTTTACTCCCCATTCCACGCGCTTTAAGATGCCGCATAGCCCAGTACGCTATCTGAAATAGGAGCGACGTAAATTGAACAAATGTTATAGAATTTCCCCGAAATCTTATATTAAACAATATATAAAATGATCTAATCGGGTCTCTGTTCGCCCTACCCTAGAAGTTTAATAGTGCATTTCACTCGCCATTTCATGCGCTTTGAGATGCCGCTTAGCCCAATACGCTATCTGAAATAGGAGCGACGTAAATTGAACAAATGTGATAGAATTTCGGTGAATTATTAAATTAACCATAATATAAAATGATCTAATCGGGTCCCTGTTTGCCCTACCCTAGAAGTGAAATAGTGCATTTTACTCGCCATTTCTTTCGCTTTGAGATGCCGCTTATCCCAATACGCTATCTGAAGTATGAGCGACGTAAATTGAACAAATGTGATAGAATTTCGCTGAATTCTTACATTAATCTTAATGAAAAATGATCTAATCGGGTCTCTGATTGCCCTATCATAGAAGTTTAATAGTGCATTTCACTCGCCGTTCCACGCGTTTTAAGATGCCGCCTAGCCCAATACGCTACCTGAAATAGGAGCGACGTAAATTGAACAAATCTAATAGAATTTCCCTGAATTCTTATATTAACCATAATGTAAAAAGATCTAATCGGGTCTCTGTTCGCCCTCGCCTAGAAGTTTAATAGTGCATTTTATTCGACATTTAATGCACTTTGAGATGCCGCGTAGCACAATACGCTATCTGAAATATGAGCGACGTAAATTGAACAAATGTGATAGAATTTCGCTGAATTCTTATATTAACCAAAATATAAAATGATGTAATCGGGTCTCTGATTGTCCTATCATAGAAGTTTAATAGTGCATTTTACTCCCCATTCCACGCGCTTTAAGATGCCGCCTAGCCCAGTACGCTATCTGAAATAGGAGCGACATAAATTGAACAAATGTGATAGAATTTCGCTGAATTCTTATATTAACCAAAATATAAAATGATCTAATCGGGTCTCGGATTGCCCTATCATAGAAGTTTAATGGTGCATTTTACACGCCATTCCAGGCGCTCTAAGATGCCGCCTAGCCCAGTACGCTATCTGAAATAGGAGCGACGTAAATTGAACAAATGTGATAGAATATTGCTGAATTCTTAAATTAACCATAATATAAAATGGTATAATCGTGTCTCTGTTTGCCCTACCCTGGAAATTTAATAGTGCATTTTACTCGCCATTTCATGCGCTTTGAGATGCCGCTTAGCCCAATACGCTATCTGAAATAGGAGCGACGTAAATTGAACAAATGTGATAGAATTTCGCTGATTTCTTATAATAAACAAAATATAAAATGATCTAATCGGGTCTCTGTTTGCCCTAGCCTAGAAGTTTAACAGAGCATTTCAGTCGTCATTTCATGCGCTTTGAGATGCCGCTTAGCCCAACAAGCTATCTGAAATTGGAGCGACGTAAGTGGAACAAATGTGATAGAATTTCGCTGAATCTTTGTATTAACCAAAATATAAATTGACCTAGTCGGGGCTCTGTTTGCCCTATGATCGAAGTTTAATAGTGCATTTCACTCGTCATTTCATGCGCTTTCAGATGCCGCTTAGCCCAATACGCTATCTGAAATAGGAGCGACGTAAATTGAACAAATGTGATAGAATTACGCTGGATTCTTATATTAACCGTAATATAAAATGATCTAATCGAGTCTCTGTTCGCCCTACCCTAGAAGTTTAATAGTGCATTTCACTCGCCATTTCATGCGCTTTGAGATGCCGCTTAGCCCAATAGGCTATCTGAAATAGGAGCGACGTAAATTGAACAAATGTGATAGAAATTCGGTGAATTATTAAATTAACCATAATATAAAATGATCTAATCGGGTCACTGTTTGCCCTACCCTAGAAGTGAAATAGTGCATTTTACTCGCCATTTCTTTCGCTTTGAGATGCCGCTTATCCCAATACGCTATCTGAAATATGAGCGACGTAAATTGAACAAATGTGATAGAATTTCGCTGAATTCTCACATTAATCTTAATGAAAAATGATCTAATCGGGTCTCTGTTCGCCCTACCCTAGAAGTTTAATAGTGCATTTTACTCGCCATTCCACGCGCTTTAAGATTCCGATTAGCCCAATACGCTACCTGAAATAGGAGCGACGTAAATTGAACAAATGTGATAGAATTTCCCTGAATTCTTATATTCACCTTAATGTAAAATGATCTAATCGGGTCTCTGTTCGCCCCACCATAGGAGTCTAATAGTGCATTTCACTCGTCATTTCATGCGCTTTGAGATGCCGCTTTGCCCAATACGCTATCTGAAATAGGAGCGACATAAATTGAACAAATGTGATAGAATTTCGCTGAATTCTTATATTAACTAAAATATAAAATGATCTAATCGGGTCTCGGATTGCCCTATCATAGAAGTTTAATGGTGCATTTTACACGCCATTCCAGGCGCTCTAAGATGCCGCCTAGCCCAGTACGCTATCTGAAATAGGAGCGACGTAAATTGAACAAATGTGATAGAATATTGCTGAATTCTTAAATTAACCATAATATAAAATGGTATAATCGTGTCTCTGTTTGCCCTACCCTGGAAATTTAATAGTGCATTTTACTCGCCATTTCATGCGCTTTGAGATGCCGCTTAGCCCAATACGCTATCTGAAATAGGAGCGACGTAAATTGAACAAATGTGATAGAATTTCGCTGATTTCTTATAATAAACAAAATATAAAATGATCTAATCGGGTCTCTGTTTGCCCTAGCCTAGAAGTTTAACAGAGCATTTCAGTCGTCATTTCATGCGCTTTGAGATGCCGCTTAGCCCAATAAGCTATCTGAAATTGGAGCGACGTAAGTGGAACAAATGTGATAGAATTTCGCTGAATCCTTGTATTAACCAAAATATAAATTGACCTAGTCGGGGCTCTGTTTGCCCTATGATAGAAGTTTAATAGTGCATTTCACTCGTCATTTCATGCGCTTTCAGATGCCGCTTAGCGCAATACGCTATCTGAAATAGGAGCGACGTAAATTGAACAAATGTGATAGAATTTGGCTGAATTCTTAAATTAACCATAATATAAAATGATCTAATCGGGTATCTGTTTGCCTTACCCTAGAAGTTTAATAGTGCGTTTTACTCGCCATTTCTTCCGCTTTGAGATGCCGCTTATCCCAATACACTATCTGAAATATGAGCAACGTAAATTGAACAAATGTGATAGAATTTCGCTGAATTCTTATATTAACCTTAATGAAAAATGATCTAATCGGGTCTCTGTTCGCCCTACCCTAGAAGTTTAATAGTGCATTTCACTCGTCATTTCATGCGCTTTGAGATGCCGCTCAGCCCAATAAGCTATCTGAAATAGGAGCGACGTAAATTGAACAAATGTGATAGAATTTTGCTGAATTCTTAAATTAAACATAATATAAAATGATCTAATCGGGTCTCTGTTTGCCCTGGCCTAGAAGTTTAACAGTGCATTTTACTCGCCATTTCATGCGCTTTGAGATGCCGCTTAGCCCAATACGCTATCTGAAATAGGAGCTACGTAAATTGAACAAATGTGATAGAATTTCCCGGAATTCTTATATTAACCTTAATGTAAAATGATCTAATCGGGTCTCTGTTCGCCCTACCATAGAAGTCTAATAGTGCATTTTACTCGCCATTTCATGCGCTTTGAGATGCCGATTAGCCCTA
>CAKAJE020001999.1:0-117500 GCA_916610135.2 Macropis europaea
TAAGAATTCTGCGTAATTCTATCACATTTGTTCAATTTACGTCGCGCCTATTTTAGATAGCGTTATGGTTTAGGTGGCATCTTAAAGCGCATGAGATGCCGAGCAAAATGTACCATTAAACTTCTACGATAGGGAAATCAGAGACCCGATTAGATCATTTTATATTATGGGTAATACAAGAATTCTGCGGAATTCTATCACATTTGTTCAATTTACGTCGCACCTATTTCAGATAGCGTATTGGGATAGGGGGCATCTTAAAGCGCATGGACTGACGAGTAAAATGCACTATTAGAATTCTATGATAGGGCAATCAGAGACCAGATTAGATCATTCTATATTATGGTTAATATAAGAATTCTGCAGAATTCTATCACATTTGTTCAATTTACGTCGCTCCTATTTCAGATCGGGGATTGGGCTAGGCGGCATCTTAAAGCGCGTGGAATGACCAGTAAAATGCACTAGTAACCTTCTATGACAGGGCGATCAGAGACCCGATTAGATTATTTTATATTATGGTTAACATAAGAATTCAGCGAAATTCTATCACATTTGTTCAATTTACGTCGCTCCTATTTCAAATAGCGTATTGGGCTAAGCGGCACATTAAAGCGCATGAAAAGGCGAGTAAAATGGACTATTAAACTTCTATGATAGGGCAATCAGAGACCCGATTAGATCATATTATATTATGGTTAATATAAGAATTCTGCGTAATTCTATCACATTTGTTCAATTTACGTCGCTCCTATTTCAGATAGCGTATTGGACTAGGCGGCACCTTAAAGCGCATGAAATGACGAGTAAAATGCACTATTCAATTTCTATGATAGGGCAATCATAGACCCGATTAGATCATGTTATATTATGGTTAATATAATAATTTTGCGTAGTTCTATCACAGTTGCTCAATTTACGTATCTCCAATTTGAGATAGCGGATTGGGCTAAGCGGCACCATAAAGCGCATGAAATGACGTGTAAAATGCACTATGAACCTTCTATGATAGGGCAACCAGAGACCCGATTAGATCATTTTATATTATTGTTAATATAAAAATTCGGCGTAATTTTATCACATTTGTTCAATTTACGTCGCCCCTGTTTCAGATAGCGTATTGGGCTAGGTTGCATCTTAAAGCGCATGAAACGTCGAGTAAAATGCACTATTAAACTTCTAGGGTAGGGCAAACGGAGACCTGATTAGATCATTTTCTATTATGGTTAATTTAAGAATTCAGGGAAACTCAATCACACTTGTTCCATTTACGTAGCTCCAATTTCAGATAGCGTATTGGGCTAGGCGGCATCTTAAAGCGCATGAAATGTCGAGTAACATGCACTACTAAACTTCTCGGATAGGGTAAACAGAGACGCGATTAGATCATCTTATATTATTGGTAATATAATAATTCAGCGAAATTCTATCACATTTGTTCAATTTACGTCGCTCCTATTTGAGATAGCGTATTGAGCTAGGGGGCATCCTAAATCGCATGATATGGCGAATAAAATGCACTACAAACCTTCTCGGATACGGCCATCAGAGACCCAATTAGATCATTTTATATTATGGTTAATATAAGAATTCAGCGATATTCTATCACATTTGTTCAATTTACGTCGCTCCTATTTCAGATAGCGTATTGGGCTAAGCTGAATCCTAAAGCGTATCAAGTGTCGATTAAAATGCACTACTAAACTTCAATGATAGGGCAATTAGAGACCCGATTAGATCATTTTATATTATTGTTAATATCAGAATTCAACGTAATTTTATCACATTTGTTCAATTTGCGTCGCTCCTATTTCAGATATCGTATTGGGCTAAGCGGCATCTTAATGCGCATGAAATGTCGAGTAAAATGCACTTCTAAACTTCTAGGATAGGACAATCAGAGACACGATTAGGTCACCTTATATTATGGTTAATATAAGATTTCTGCGTAATTCTATCACATTTGTTCAATTTATGACGCTCCAATTTCAGATAGCGTATAGGGATAGGTGGCATTTTAAAGCGCATGAAATGTCCAGTAAAATGCACTATTAAACTTCTATGATAGGGCAATCAGAGACCCGAATAGATCGTATTATATTATGGTTAATATAAGAATTCTGCGTAATTCTATCACATTTGTTCAATTTATGTCGCGCCTATTTCAGATAGCGTATTGGGCTAGGCGGCACCTTAAAGCGCATGAAATGACGTGTAAAATGCACTATTAAACTTCTATGATAAGGCAATCAGAGACCCGAATAGATCGTATTATGTTATGGTTAATATAAGAATTCTGCGTAATTCTATCACGTTTGTTCAATTTGCGTAGCTCCAATTTCAGATAGAGCATTGGACTAGGCGGCATCTTAAAGCGCACGAAATGTCGAGTAAAATGCACTACTAACCTTCTGTGATAGGGCAATCAAAGACCCGATTAGATCATTCTATATTATGGTTAATATAAGAATTCTGCGTAATTCTATCACATTTGTTCAATTTATGTCGCTCCTATTTCAGTTAGCGTATTGCGCTTGGCGGCACCTTAAAGTGCATGAAATGACGAGTAAAATGCACTACTAAACTTCTAGGATAGGGCAATCAGAGACCCGATTAGATCATTTTGTATTATTGTTAATATAAGAATTCAACGTAGTTTTATCACATTTGTTCAATTTACGTCGCTCCTATTTCAGATAGCGTATTGGGCTAAGCGGCTCCTTAAAGCGCATCAAATGCCGAGCAAAATGCACTATTAAACTTCTATGATAGGGCAATCGGAGACACGATTAGATCATTTTACATTATTGTTAATATAAGAATTCGGCGTAATTTTATCACATTTGTTCAATTT
The DNA here is from genome assembly GCA_916610135.2 of Macropis europaea. Taxonomy (NCBI): domain Eukaryota; kingdom Metazoa; phylum Arthropoda; class Insecta; order Hymenoptera; family Melittidae; genus Macropis; species Macropis europaea. The sequence goes on from CAKAJE020001999.1 coordinate 2,855, forward strand.
ACGTCGCCCCTATTTCAGATAGCGTATTGGGCTAGGTTGCATCATAAAGCGCATGAAATGACGAGTACAATGCACTATTAAAATTCTAGGGTAGGGCAATCAGAGACCCGATTAGATCATTTTATATTATTGTTAATATAAGAATTCAACGTAATATTATCACATTTGTTCAATTTACGTCGTCCCTATTTCAGATAGCGTATTGGGCTAGGTTGCATCATAAAGCGCATGAAATGGCGAGTAAAATGCAGTATTAAAATTCTAGGGTAGGGCAATCAGAGACCCGATTAGATCATTTTATATTATTGTTAATATAACAATTCAACGTAATTTTATCACATCTGTTCAATTTACGTCGCTCCTATTTCAGATAGCGTATTGGGCTAAGCGGCATCTTAAAGCGCATGAAATGTCGAGTAAAATGCACTACTAAACTTCTAGGATAGGGCAGTCAGAGACCCGATTAGATCATTTTATATTATGGTTAATATAAGAATTCTGCGTAACTCTGTCACATTTGTTCAATTTACGTAGCTCCAATTTCAGATAGCGTATTGGGCTAAGCGGCACCTTAAAGCGCATGAAATGACGTGTCAAATGCACCATTAAACATCTATGATAGGTCAATCGGAGACACGATTAGATCATTTAATAAAATTGTTACTATAAGAATTCGGCGTAATTTTATCACATTTGTTCAATTTACGTCGCCCCTATTTCAGATAGCGTATTGGGCTAGGTTGCATCATAAAGCGCATGAAATGACGAGTAAAATGCACTACTAAACTTCCATGGTAAGGCAATCAGAGACCCGAATAGATCATATTATATTATGGTTATATAAGAATTCTGCGTAATTCCATCACATTTGTTCAATTTACGTCGCTCCTATTTCAGATAGCGTATTGGGCTAAGCGGCATCTTAAAGCGCATGAAATGTCGAGTAAAATGCACTACTAAACTTCTAGGATAGGGCAGTCAGAGACCCGATTAGATCATCTTAAATTATGGTTAATATAAGAATTCATGCGTAATTCTATCACATTTGTTCAATTTACGTCGCTCCTATTTCAGATAGCGTATTGGGCAAGGCTACAGCTTAAAGCGCGTGGAATAACGAGTAAAATTCACTATGAAACTTCTATGATAGGGCAACCATAGACCCGAAATGATCATATTATATTATTTTAATATAAGAATTCTGCGTAATTCTGTCACATTTGTTCAATTTACGTCGCTCCTACTTCAGGTAGCGTATTGAGCTAGGTGGCATGTTAAGGCGCATGAAATGTCGAGTAAAATGCTCTAGTAAACTACTAGGGTAGGGCAAACAGACGGCCGATTACATGATTTTATATTATGGTTAATTTAAGAATTCAGCGAAATTTTATCACATTTGTTCAATCTACGTCGCTCCTATTTCATATAGCGTATTGGGCTAGGCGGCACCTTAAAGCGCATGAAATGACGAGTAAAATGCACTATTAAACTTCTATGATAGGGCAATCAGAGACCCGAATAGATCGTATTATATTATGGTTAATATAAGAATTCAACGTAATTTTATCACATTTGTTCAATTTATGTCGATCCAATTTCAGATAGCGAATTGGGCTAGGCGGCACGATAAAGCGCATGGAATGACGAGTAAAATGCACTATTAAACTTCTATGATTGGGCAATCAGAGACCCGAATAGATCGTATTATATTATGGTTAATATAAGAATTCTGCGTAATTCTATCACGTTTGTTCAATTTACGTCTCTCCGATTTCAGATAGCGTATTGGGCTAAGCGGCACCTTAAAGCGCATGAAATGACGAGGAAAATGCAGTATTAAACTTCTATGATAGGGCAACCAGAGGCCCGATTAGATCATTTTATATTTTTGTTAATATAAGAATTCTGCGTAATTCTATCACATTTGTTCAATTTACGTCGCTCCTATTTCAGATAGCGTATTGGGCTAAGCGGCATCTCAAAGCGCATGAAATGGCTAGTAAAATGCACTATTAAACTTCTAGGGTAGGGCAAACAGAGACCCGATTAGATCATTTTACATTAAGGTTGATATAAGAATTCAGCGAAATTCTATCACATTTGTTCAATTTACGTCGCTCCTATTTCAGATAGCGTATTGGGCTAAGCGGCATCTCAAAGCGCACGAAATGGCGAGTGAAATACAATATTAAACTTCTAGGGCAGGGCGAACAGAGACCCGATTAGAACATTTTACATTAAGGTTAATATAAGAATTCAGCAAAATTCTATCACATTTGTTCAATTTACGTCGCTCATATTTCAGGGAGCGTATTGGGCTAATCGGCATCTCAAAGCGCAAGAAATGGCGAGTAAAATGCACTATTAAACTTCTAAGGTAGGGCAAACAGAGACCCGATTAGATCATTTTATATTATGGTTAATTTAAGAATTCAGCGAAATTCTATCACATTTGTTCAATTCACGTCGCTCCTATTTCAGATAGCGTACTGGGCTAGCCGGCATCTTAAAGCGCGTGGAATGGCGAGCAAAATGCAATATTAAACTTCTATGATAGGGCAATCAGCGACCCGATTAAATCATTTTATATTTTGGTTAATATAAGAATTCAGCGAAATTCTATCACATTTGTTCAATTTACGTCGCTCCTATTTCAGATAGCGTAATGGGCTAAGCGGCATCTCAAAGCGCATGAAATGGCGAGTAAAATGCACTATTAAACTTCTAGGGTAAGGCAAACAGAGATCCGTTTAGATCATTTTATATTATGGTTAATTTAAGAATTCAGCAAAATTCTATCACATTTGTTCAATTTACGTCGCTCCCACTTCAAATAGCGTATTGGGCTAAGCGACATCTCAAAGTGCATGAAATGACAAGCGAAATGCACTATTAAACTTCTAGGGTAGGGCAAACAGAGACCCTATTAGATCATTTTATATTATGATTAATATAAGAATTCTGCGTAATTCTATCACATTTGTTCAATTTACGTCGCGCCTATTTTAGATAGCGTTATGGTTTAGGTGGCATCTTAAAGCGCATGAGATGCCGAGCAAAATGTACTATTAAACTTCTACGATAGGGATATCAGAGACCCGATTAGATCATTTTATATTATGGGTAATATAAGAATTCTGCGTAATTCGATCACATTTGTTCAATTTACGTCGCACCTATTTCAGATAGCGTATTGGGATAGGGGGCATCTTAAAGCGCATGGACTGACGAGTAAAATGCACTATTAGAATTCTATGATAGGGCAATCAGAGACCAGATTAGATCATTCTATATTATGGTTAATATAAGAATTCTGCAGAATTCTATCACATTTGTTCAATTTACGTCGCTCCTATTTCAGATCGGGGATTGGGCTAGGCGGCATCTTAAAGCGCGTGGAATGACCAGTAAAATGCACTAGTAACCTTCTATGACAGGGCGATCAGAGACCCGATTAGATTATTTTATATTATGGTTAACATAAGAATTCAGCGAAATTCTATCACATTTGTTCAATTTACGTCGCTCCTATTTCAAATAGCGTATTGGGCTAAGCGGCACATTAAAGCGCATGAAAAGGCGAGTAAAATGGACTATTAAACTTCTATGATAGGGCAATCAGAGACCCGATTAGATCATATTATATTATGGTTAATATAAGAATTCTGCGTAATTCTATCACATTTGTTCAATTTACGTCGCTCCTATTTCAGATAGCGTATTGGACTAGGCGGCACCTTAAAGCGCATGAAATGACGAGTAAAATGCACTATTCAATTTCTATGATAGGGCAATCATAGACCCGATTAGATCATGTTATATTATGGTTAATATAATAATTTTGCGTAGTTCTATCACAGTTGCTCAATTTACGTATCTCCAATTTGAGATAGCGGATTGGGCTAGACGGCACCTTAAAGCGCATGAAATGACGTGTAAAATGCACTATGAACCTTCTATGATAGGGCAACCAGAGACCCGATTAGATCATTTTATATTATTGTTAATATAAAAATTCGGCGTAATTTTATCACATTTGTTCAATTTACGTCGCCCCTGTTTCAGATAGCGTATTGGGCTAGGTTGCATCTTAAAGCGCATGAAACGTCGAGTAAAATGCACTATTAAACTTCTAGGGTAGGGCAAACGGAGACCTGATTAGATCATTTTCTATTATGGTTAATTTAAGAATTCAGGGAAACTCAATCACACTTGTTCCATTTACGTAGCTCCAATTTCAGATAGCGTATTGGGCTAGGCGGCATCTTAAAGCGCATGAAATGTCGAGTAACATGCACTACTAAACTTCTCGGATAGGGTAAACAGAGACGCGATTAGATCATCTTATATTATTGGTAATATAATAATTCAGCGAAATTCTATCACATTTGTTCAATTTACGTCGCTCCTATTTGAGATAGCGTATTGAGCTAGGGGGCATCCTAAATCGCATGATATGGCGAATAAAATGCACTACAAACCTTCTCGGATACGGCCATCAGAGACCCAATTAGATCATTTTATATTATGGTTAATATAAGAATTCAGCGATATTCTATCACATTTGTTCAATTTACGTCGCTCCTATTTCAGATAGCGTATTGGGCTAAGCTGAATCCTAAAGCGTATCAAGTGTCGATTAAAATGCACTACTAAACTTCAATGATAGGGCAATTAGAGACCCGATTAGATCATTTTATATTATTGTTAATATCAGAATTCAACGTAATTTTATCACATTTGTTCAATTTGCGTCGCTCCTATTTCAGATATCGTATTGGGCTAAGCGGCATCTTAATGCGCATGAAATGTCGAGTAAAATGCACTTCTAAACTTCTAGGATAGGACAATCAGAGACACGATTAGGTCACCTTATATTATGGTTAATATAAGATTTCTGCGTAATTCTATCACATTTGTTCAATTTATGACGCTCCAATTTCAGATAGCGTATAGGGATAGGTGGCATTTTAAAGCGCATGAAATGTCCAGTAAAATGCACTATTAAACTTCTATGATAGGGCAATCAGAGACCCGAATAGATCGTCTTAAATTATGGTTAATATAAGAATTCTGCGTAATTCTATCACATTTGTTCAATTTATGTCGCGCCTATTTCAGATAGCGTATTGGGCTAGGCGGCACCTTAAAGCGCATGAAATGACGTGTAAAATGCACTATTAAACTTCTATGATAGGGCAATCAGAGACCCGAATAGATCGTATTATGTTATGGTTAATATAAGAATTCTGCGTAATTCTATCACGTTTGTTCAATTTGCGTAGCTCCAATTTCAGATAGAGCATTGGACTAGGCGGCATCTTAAAGCGCACGAAATGTCGAGTAAAATGCACTACTAACCTTCTGTGATAGGGCAATCAAAGTCCCGATTAGATCAATCTATATTATGGTTAATACAAGAATTCTGCGTAATTCTATCACATTTGTTCAATTTATGTCGCTCCTATTTCAGTTAGCGTATTGCGCTTGGCGGCACCTTAAAGTGCATGAAATGACGAGTAAAATGCACTATTAAACTTCTATGATAGGGCAATCAGAGACCCGATTAGATCATTTTATATTATTGTTAATATAAGAATTCAGCGTAGTTTTATCACATTTGTTCAATTTACGTCGCTCCTATTTCAGATAGCGTATTGGGCTAAGCGGCTCCTTAAAGCGCATCAAATGCCGAGCAAAATGCACTATTAAACTTCTATGATAGGGCAAACGGAGACACGATTAGATCATTTTACATTATTGTTAATATAAGAATTCGGCGTAATTTTATCACATTTGTTCAATTTACGTCGCCCCTATTTCAGATAGCGTATTGGGCTAGGTTGCATCATAAAGCGCATGAAATGACGAGTAAAATGCACTATTAAACTTCTATGACAGTGCAATCAGAGACCCGATTAGATCATTTTGTATTATTGTTAATATAAGAATTCAACGTAGTTTTATCACATTTGTTCAATTTACGTCGCTCCTATTTCAGATAGCGTATTGGGCTAAGCGGCACCTTAAAGCGCATGAAATGACGTGTCAAATGCACCATTAAACATCTATGATAGGTCAATCGGAGACACGATTAGATCATTTAATAAAATTGTTACTATAAGAATTCGGCGTAATTTTATCACATTTGTTCAATTTACGTCGCCCCTATTTCAGATAGCGTATTGGGCTAGGTTGCATCATAAAGCGCATGAAATGACGAGTAAAATGCACTACTAAACTTCCATGGTAAGGCAATCAGAGACCCGAATAGATCATATTATATTATGGTTATATAAGAATTCTGCGTAATTCCATCACATTTGTTCAATTTACGTCGCTCCTATTTCAGATAGCGTATTGGGCTAAGCGGCATCTTAAAGCGCATGAAATGTCGAGTAAAATGCACTACTAAACTTCTAGGATAGGGCAGTCAGAGTCCCGATTAGATCAACTTATATTATGATTAATATAAGAATTCAGTGTAATTCTATCACATTCGTTCAATTTACGTGGCTCCAATTTCAGGTGGCGTATTGGGCTTAGCGGCATCTTAAAGCGCTCGAAATGTCGAGTAAAATGCACTGCTAACCGTCTATGACAGGGCAATCAGAGACCCGATTAGATCATTTTATATTATGGTTAATATAAGAATTCTGCGTAACTCTGTCACATTTGTTCAATTTACGTAGCTCAAATTTGAGATAGCGGATTGGGCTAGACGGCACCTTAAAGCGCATGAAATGACGAGTAAAATGCACTACTAAACTTCCATGATAGGGCAATCAGAGACCCGAATAGATCATATTATATTATGGTTAATATAAGAATTCTGCGTAATTCTATCACATTTGTTCAATTTACGTCGCCCCTATTTCAGATTGCGTATTGGGCTAGGTGGCATCTTAAAGCGCATGAAATGGCGAGTAAAATGCACAATTAAACTTCTAGGGTAGGGCAAACAGAGACCCGATTAGATCGTTTCATACTATGGTTAATTTAAGAATTCAGCAAAACTCAATCACCCTTGTTCAATTTACGTAGCTCCAACTTCAGATAGCATATTGGGCTAGGCGGCATCTTAAAGCGCATGAAATGTCGAGTAACATGCACTACTAAACTTCTCGGATAGGGCAAACAGAGACGCGATTAGATCATTTTATATTATTCTTAATATAAGAATTTACCGTCATTTTATCACATTTTTCAATTTACGTCGCACCTATTTCAGAGAGCGTATTGGACCAGACGGCATCTTAAAGCGCATGAAATGTCGAGTAAAATGCACTACTAAACTTCTCTGATAGGGCAATCAGAGACCCGATTAGATCATTCTATATTATGGTTAATATAAGAATTCTGCGTAATTCTGTTACATTTGTTCAATTTATGTTGCTCCTATTTCAGATAGCGTACTGGGCTAGGCGGCACCTTAAGGCACATGAAATGGCGATTAAAATGCAGTATTAAACTTCTATGATAGGGCAATCAGAGTACCGAATAGATCGTATTATATTATGGTTAATATAAGAATTCTGCGTAATTCTATCGCATTTGTTCAAATTACGTCGCTCCTATTTCAGATAATATATTGGGCATGGAGGCAAGTTAAAGCGCGAGGAATGACGAGTAAAATGCACTCCTGACCTTCTATGATAGGGCAATCAGAGACCCGATTAGATCATTTTAAATTATGGTTAATATAAGAATTCTACGTAATTCTATCACAGTTGTTCAATTTACGTCGCTCCTATTTCAGATAGCGTATTGGGCTAAGCGGCACCTTAAAACGCATGAAATGGCGAGTAAAATGCACTACTAAACTTCTTCGGTACGGCAATCAGAGACCCGATTAGATCATTTTATATTATGGTTAATATAAGAATTCTGCGTAATTCTATCACATTTGTTCAAATTACGTCGCCCCTATTTCAGATAATATATTGGGCTTGGAGGCAACTTAAAGCGCGTGGAATGACGAGTAAAATGCACTCCTAACCTTCTATGATAGGGCAATCAGAGACCCGATTAGATCATTTTAAATTATGGTTAATATAAGAATTCTACGTAATTCTATCACATTTGTTCAATTTACGTCGCTCCTATTTCAGATAGCGTATTGGGCGAGGCGGCATCTTAAAGCGCATGTAATGTCGAGTAAAATGCACTACTAAACTTCTCTGATAGGGCAATCAGAGATCCGATTATGTCATTTTAAATTATAGTTAATATAAGAATTCTGCGTAATTCTATCACATTTGTTCAATTTACGTCGCTCCTACTTCAGATAGCACATTGGGCTAAGCGGCACCTTAAAGCATATGACATGACGAGTAAAATGCACTATTAAACTACACGGATAGGGCAATCAGAGACCCGATTAGATCATTTTATGTTATGGTTAATATAAGAATTCAGCGAAATTCTATCATATTTGTTCAATTTACGTCGCTCCTATTTCAGATAGTGTATTGGGCTAAGCGGCATCTTAAAGCGCATGAAATGTCGAGTAAAATGCACCACTAAACTTCTAGGATAGGGCAATCAGAGACCCGATTAGATCATCTTATATTATGATTAATATAAGAATTCTGCGTAATTCTCTCACATTTGTTCAATTTACGTCGCTCCTATTTCAGATAGCGTATTGTTCTAAGCGGTACCTTAAAGCGCATGAAATGACGAGTAAAATCCACTATTCAACATCTATGATAGGGCAATCAGAGACCCGATTAGATCATTTTAAATTATGGTTAATATAACAATTCTGCGTAATTCTATCACATTTGATCAATTTACGTCGCTCCTATTTCAGATAGCGTATTGGGCTAGGCGGCACCTTAAAGCGCATGAAATGGCGAGTAAAATGCACTATTAAACTTCTAGGTTAGGGCAAGCAGAGACCCGATTAGATCATTTTATATCATGGTTAATATAAGAATTCTGCGTAATTCTCTCACATTTGTTCAATTTACGTCGCTCCTATTTCAGATAGCGTATTGTTCTAAGCGGTACCTTAAAGCGCATGAAATGACGAGTAAAATGCAGTATTAAACTTCTTTGATAGGGCAATCAGAGACCCGATGAGATCATTTTGTATTATGTTTAATATAAGAACTCTGCGTATCTCTATCACATTTATTCAATTTACGCAGCTCCAATTTCAGATAGCGGATTGGGCTAGGCGGCACCTTAAAGCGCACGAAATGTCGAGTAAAATGCACTACTGAACTTCTGTGATAGGGCAATCAGAGACCCGATTAGATCATCTTAAATTATGGTTAATATAAGAATTCATGCGTAATTCTATCACATTTGTTCAATTTACGTCGCTCCTATTTCAGATAGCGTATTGGGCAAGGCTACAGCTTAAAGCGCGTGGAATGACGAGTAAAATTCACTATGAAACTTCTATGATAGGGCAACCATAGACCCGAAATGATCATATTATATTATTTTAATATAAGAATTCTGCGTAATTCTGTCACATTTGTTCAATTTACGTCGCTCCTACTTCAGGTAGCGTATTGAGCTAGGTGGCATGTTAAGGCGCATGAAATGTCGAGTAAAATGCTCTAGTAAACTACTAGGGTAGGGCAAACAGACGGCCGATTACATGATTTTATATTATGGTTAATTTAAGAATTCAGCGAAATTTTATCACATTTGTTCAATCTACGTCGCTCCTATTTCATATAGCGTATTGGGCTAGGCGGCACCTTAAAGCGCATGAAATGACGAGTAAAATGCACTATTAAACTTCTATGATATGGCAATCAGAGACCCGAATAGATCGTATTATATTATGGTTAATATAAGAATTCAACGTAATTTTATCACATTTGTTCAATTTATGTCGATCCAATTTCAGATAGCGAATTGGGCTAGGCGGCACGATAAAGCGCATGGAATGACGAGTAAAATGCACTATTAAACTTCTATGATTGGGCAATCAGAGACCCGAATAGATCGTATTATATTATGGTTAATATAAGAATTCTGCGTAATTCTATCACGTTTGTTCAATTTACGTCTCTCCGATTTCAGATAGCGTATTGGGCTAAGCGGCATCTCAAAGCGCATGAAATGGCTAGTAAAATGCACTATTAAACTTCTAGGGTAGGGCAAACAGAGACCCGATTAGATCATTTTACATTAAGGTTGATATAAGAATTCAGCGAAATTCTATCACATTTGTTCAATTTACGTCGCTCCTATTTCAGATAGCGTATTGGGCTAATCTGAATCCTAAAGCGTATCAAGTGTCGATTAAAATGCACTACTAAACTTCAATGATAGGGCAATTAGAGACCCGATTAGATCATTTTATATTATTGTTAATATCAGAATTCAACGTAATTTTATCACATTTGTTCAATTTGCGTCGCTCCTATTTCAGATATCGTATTGGGCTAAGCGGCATCTTAATGCGCATGAAATGTCGAGTAAAATGCACTTCTAAACTTCTAGGATAGGACAATCAGAGACACGATTAGGTCACCTTATATTATGGTTAATATAAGATTTCTGCGTAATTCTATCACATTTGTTCAATTTATGACGCTCCAATTTCAGATAGCGTATAGGGATAGGTGGCATTTTAAAGCGCATGAAATGTCCAGTAAAATGCACTATTAAACTTCTATGATAGGGCAATCAGAGACCCGAATAGATCGTATTATATTATGGTTAATATAAGAATTCTGCGTAATTCTATCACATTTGTTCAATTTATGTCGCGCCTATTTCAGATAGCGTATTGGGCTAGGCGGCACCTTAAAGCGCATGAAATGACGTGTAAAATGCACTATTAAACTTCTATGATAGGGCAATCAGAGACCCGAATAGATCGTATTATGTTATGGTTAATATAAGAATTCTGCGTAATTCTATCACGTTTGTTCAATTTGCGTAGCTCCAATTTCAGATAGAGCATTGGACTAGGCGGCATCTTAAAGCGCACGAAATGTCGAGTAAAATGCACTACTAACCTTCTGTGATAGGGCAATCAAAGTCCCGATTAGATCAATCTATATTATGGTTAATATAAGAATTCTGCGTAATTCTATCACATTTGTTCAATTTATGTCGCTCCTATTTCAGTTAGCGTATTGCGCTTGGCGGCACCTTAAAGTGCATGAAATGACGAGTAAAATGCACTATTAAACTTCTATGATAGGGCAATCAGAGACCCGATTAGATCATTTTGTATTATTGTTAATATAAGAATTCAACGTAGTTTTATCACATTTGTTCAATTTACGTCGCTCCTATTTCAGATAGCGTATTGGGCTAAGCGGCTCCTTAAAGCGCATCAAATGCCGAGCAAAATGCACTATTAAACTTCTATGATAGGGCAAACGGAGACACGATTAGATCATTTTACATTATTGTTAATATAAGAATTCGGCGTAATTTTATCACATTTGTTCAATTTACGTCGCCCCTATTTCAGATAGCGTATTGGGCTAGGTTGCATCATAAAGCGCATGAAATGACGAGTAAAATGCACTATTAAAATTCTAGGGTAGGGCAATCAGAGACCCGATTAGATCATTTTATATTATTGTTAATATAAGAATTCAACGTAATATTATCACATTTGTTCAATTTACGTCGTCCCTATTTCAGATAGCGTATTGGGCTAGGTTGCATGATAAAGCGCATGAAATGGCGAGTAAAATGCAGTATTAAAATTCTAGGGTAGGGCAATCAGAGACCCGATTAGATCATTTTATATTATTGTTAATATAACAATTCAACGTAATTTTATCACATCTGTTCAATTTACGTCGCTCCTATTTCAGATAGCGTACTGGGCTAAGCGGCATCTTAAAGCGCATGAAATGTCGAGTAAAATGCACTACTAAACTTCTAGGATAGGGCAGTCAGAGACCCGATTAGATCATTTTATATTATGGTTAATATAAGAATTCTGCGTAACTCTGTCACATTTGTTCAATTTACGTAGCTCAAATTTGAGATAGCGGATTGGGCTAGACGGCACCTTAAAGCGCATGAAATGACGAGTAAAATGCACTACTAAACTTCCATGATAGGGCAATCAGAGACCCGAATAGATCATATTATATTATGGTTAATATAAGAATTCTGCGTAATTCTATCACATTTGTTCAATTTACGTCGCCCCTATTTCAGATTGCGTATTGGGCTAGGTGGCATCTTAAAGCGCATGAAATGGCGAGTAAAATGCACAATTAAACTTCTAGGGTAGGGCAAACAGAGACCCGATTAGATCGTTTCATACTATGGTTAATTTAAGAATTCAGCAAAACTCAATCACCCTTGTTCAATTTACGTAGCTCCAACTTCAGATAGCGTATTGGGCTAAGCGGCACCTTAAGGCGCATGAAATGACGAGTAAAATGCACTATTAAACGTCTCTGATAGGGCAATCGGAGACACGATTAGATCATTTTATATTATTGTTAATATAAGAATGCGGCGTAATTTTATCGCATTTGTTCAATTTACGTCGCCCCTATTTCAGATAGCGTATTGGGCTAGGTTGCATCATAAAGCGCATGAAATGTCGAGTAAAATGCACTATTAAAATTCTAGGGTAGGGCAAACAGAGAGCCGATTAGATCATTTTATATTATGGTTCATTTAAGAATTCAGCGAAACTCTATCACACTTGTTCAATTTACGTCGCTCCTATTTCAAATAGCGTATTGGGCTAAGCGGCACATTAGAGCGCATGAAATGACGAGTAAAATACACTGCTAACCTTCTATGATAGGGCAATCAGAGACCCGATTAGGTTATTTTATATTATGTTTAATATAAGAATTCAGCGAAATTCTATCACATTTGTTCAATTTACGTCGCTCCTATTTCAGGTAGCGTATTGGGCTAAGCGGCATCTCAAAGCGCATGAAGTGCCGAGTAAAATGCACTATTAAACTTCTAGGGTAGGTCGAATAGAGACCCGATTAGATCATTTTATATTATGTTTAATATAAGAATTCTGCGTAATTGTATCACATTTGTTCAATTTTCGTCGCTCCTATTTCAGATAGCGTACTGGGCTGTGTGGCATCTTAAAGCGCATGAAATGACGAGTAAAATGCACTATTCTACTTCTATGATGGGGCAATCAGAGACCCGATTAGATCATTTTAAATTATGGTGAATATAAGAATTCAGCGAAATTCTATCACATTTGTTCAATTTACGTCGCTCCTATTTCAGATAGCGTATTGGGCTAAACGGCACCTTAAAGCGCATGAAATGACGAGTAAAATGCACCATTAAACTTCTATGATAGGGCAATCAGAGACCCGATTATATCATTTTATATTATTGTTAATATAAGAATGCAGCGTAATTTTATCACATTTGTTCAATTTACGTCGCCCCTATTTCAGATAGCGTTTTGGGGTAGGTGGCATCTTAAAGCGCATGAAATGTCGAGTGAAATGCACTACAAAACTTCTAGGATAGGGCAATCAGAGACCCGATTAGGTCATCGTATATTATGATTAATATAAGAATTCAGCCTAATTCTATCACATTTTTTCAATTTACGTCGCTCCGATTTCAGATACCGGATTGGGCTAGACGGCACCTTAAAGCGCATGAAATGACGAGTAAAATGCACTACTAAACTTCTCGGATAGGGCAATCAGAGACCCGATTAGGTCATCTTATACTATGGTTAATTTAAGAATTCAGCGAAATTCTATCACATTTGTTCAATTTACGTCGCTCCTATTTCAGATAGCGTAATGGGCCAAGCGGCACCTTAAAGCGCATGAAATCATGAGTAACATGCACTATTAAACTTCTATGATAGGGCAATCAGAGACCTGAATTGATCGTATTCTATTATGGTTAATATAAGAATTCTGCGTAATTCTATCACATTTGTTCAATTTATGTCGCTCCTATTTCAGATAGCGTATGGGGCTAGGCGGCACCATAAAGCGCATGATGTGACGAGTAAAACGCACTACTAAACTTCTCGGATAGGGCAATCAGAGACCCGATTAGGTCATCTTATATTATGGTTAATATAAGAATTCAGCGAAATTCGATCACATTTGTACAATTTACGTCGCTCCTATTTCAGATCGCGTATTGGGCTAAGCGGCACCTTAAAGCGCATGAAATGACGATTAAAATGCACCATTAAACTTCTATGATAGGGCAATCAGAGACCCGATTGGATCATCTTATATTATGATTAATATTATAATTCAGTGTAATTCTCTCACATTTGTTCAATTTACGTCGCTCCTATTTCAGATAGCGTATTGGGCAAACGACATCTCAAAGCGCATGAAATGGCGATTGAATGCACTATTAAATTTCTAGGCTAGGGCGAACAGAGACCAGATTAGATCATTTTATATTTTGGTTAATATAAGAATTCTGCGAAATTCTATCACATTTGTTCAATTTACGCCGCTCCTGTTTCAGATAGCTTATTGGGCTTAGCGGCATCTCAAAGCGCATAAAGTGACGAGTGAAATGCACTATTAAACTTCTAGGGTAGAGCAAACAGAGACCCGATTAGATCATTTTATATTATGGTTAATTTAAGAATTCAGCAAAATTCTATCACATTTGTTCAACTTACGTCGCTCCTATTTCAGATAGCGTACTGGGCTAGGCGGCATCTTAAAACGTGTGGAATGGCGAGTAAAATGCACTATTAAACTTCTACGGTAGGGCAATAAGAGACCCGATTAGATCATTTTATATTATAGTGAATTTAAGAATTCAGCGAAATTCTCTCACATTTGTTCAATTTACGTCGCTCCTATTTCAGATAGCGTATTGGGCAAACGACATCTCAAAGCGCATGAAATGGCGATTAAATGCACTATTAAATTTCTAGGTTAGGGCGAACAGAGACCCGATTAGATCATCTTACATTATTGTTAATAAAAGAATTCAGCGAAATTCAATCACATTTGTTCTACTTACGTCGCTCCTATTTCAGATAGCGTACTGGGCTAAGCGGCATCTCAAAGCGCATGAAATGGCGAATAAAATGCACTATTAAACTTCTAGGTTAGAGCAAACAGAGACCCGATAAGATCATTTTATATTATGGTTAATTTAAGAATTCAGCAAAATTCTATCACATTTGGCCAATTTACGTCGCTCCTATTTCAGATAGCGTATTGGGCTAAGCGGCATCTCAAAGCGTATGAACTGGCGAATAAAATGCACTATTAAAGTTCTATGATAGGGCAATCAGAGACACGATTAGATCATTTTACATTATGGTTAATAAAAGAATTCAGCGAAATTCTATCACATTTGTTCAATTTACATCGCTCCTATTTCAGATAACGTATTGGGCTAAGCGGTATCTCAAAGCGCATGAAATGACGAGTGAAAAGCGCTACTAAACTTATAGGGCAGGGCGAACAGAGACCCTATTCGATCATTTTACATTAAGGTTAATATAAGAATTCACGGAAATTCTATCACATTTGTTCAATTTACGTCGCTCCTATTTCAGATAGCGTATTGGGCTATGCGGCATCTCAAAGCGCATGAAATGGCGAATAAAATGCACTATTAAACTTCTAGGGTAGGGCAAACAGAGACCCGATTCGATCATTTTATATTATGGTTAATTTAAGAATTCAGCGAAGTTCTATCACATTTGTTCAATTTACGTCGCTCCTATTTCAGATAGCGTATTGGGCTAAGCAGCATTTCAAAGCGCATGAAATGGCGAGTGAAATGCACTAATAAACTTCTAGGATAAGGCAAACAGAGACCCGATTAGATCATTTTATATTACGGTTAATATAAGAATGCAGCGTAATTCTATCACATTTGTTCATCTTACGTCGCTCCTATTTCAGATAGCGTACTGGGATAGGCGGCATCTTAAAGCGCGTGGAAGGGCCAGTAAAATGCACTACCAAACTTCTATGATAGAGCAATCAGAGACCCGATTAGATCATTTTATATTTTGGTTAATATAAGATTTCAGGGAAATTCTATCACATTTGTTCAATTTACGTCGCTCCTATTTCAGATAGCGTATTGGGCTAAGCGGCATCTCAAAGCGCATGAAATGGCGAACAAAATGCACTATTAAACTTCTAGGCTAGGGCGAACAGAGACCAGATTAGATCATTTTATATTTTGGTTAATATAAGAATTCTGCGAAATTCTATCACATTTGTTCAATTTACGTCGCTCCTATTTCAGATAGCTTATTGGGCTAGGCGGCATCTTAAAGCGCGTGGAATGGCGAGTAAAATGCACTATTAAACTTCTATGATAGGGCAATCAGAGACCCGATTAGATCATTTTATATTTTGGTTAATATATGAATTCAGCGAAATTCTATCACATTTGGTCAATTTACGTCGCTCCTATTTCAGATAGCGTATTTGGCTAAGCGGCATCGCAAAGCGTATGAACTGGCGAATAAAATGCAATATTAAAGTTCTATGATAGGGCAATCAGAGACACGATTAGATCATTTTACATTATGGTTAATAAAAGAATTCAGCGAAATTCTATCACATTTGTTCAATTTACATCGCTCCTATTTCAGATAACGTATTGGGCTAAGCGGCATCTCAAAGCGCATGAAATGACGAGTGAAAAGCGCTATTAAACTTATAGGGCAGGGCGAACAGAGACCCTATTCGATCATTTTACATTAAGGTTAATATAAGAATTCAGCGAAATTCTACCACATTTGTTCAATTTACGTCGCTCCTATTTCAGATAGCGTATTGGGCTATGCGGCATCTCAAAGCGCATGAAATGGCGAATAAAATGCACTATGAAACTTCTAGGGTAGGGGAAACAGAGACCCGATTAGATCATTTTATATTATGGTTAATTTAAGAATTCAGCAAAATTCTATCACATTTGTTCAATTTACGCCGCTCCTATTTCAGATAGCGTACTGGGCTAGGAGGCATCTTAAAGCGCGTGGAATGGCGAGTATAATGCACTATTGAAGTTCTAGGCTAGGGCGAACAGAGACCCGATTAGATCATTTTACATTATGGTTAATAAAAGAATTAAGCGAAATTCCATCACATTTGTTCAATTTACATCGCTCCTATTTCAGATAGCGTATTGGGCTAAGCGCATCTCAATGCGCATGAAATGACGAGTAAAATGCACTATTAAACTTCTACGGCAGGGCAATAAGAGACCCGATTAGATCATTTTATATTATAGTGAATTTAAGAATTCAGCGAAATTCTCTCACATTTGTTCAATTTGCGTCGCTCCTATTTCAGATATGGTACTGGGCTAGGCGGCATCTTAAAGCGCGTGGAATGGCGAGTAAAATGCACTACTAAACTTCTATGATAGGGCAATCAGAGACCCGATTAGATCATTTTATATTTTGTTTAATATAGGATTTCGGGGAAATTGTATAACATTTGTTCAATTTACGTCGCTCCTATTTCAGATAGCGTATTGGGCTAAGCGGCATCTCAAAGCGCATGAAATGGCGATTAAATGCACTATTAAACTTCTAGGTTAGCGCGAACAGAGACCCGATTAGATCATTTCATATTATGGTTAATAAAAGGATTCAGCGAAATTCTATCACATTTGTTCAATTAAATCGCTCCTATTTCAGATAGCGTATTGGGCTAAGCGGCATCTCAATGCGCATGAAATGACAAGTAAAATGCACTATTAAACTTCTAGGGTAGGGCAATAAGAGACCCGGTTAGATCATTTTATATTATAGTGAATTTAAGAATTCAGCGAAATTCTCTCACATTTGTTCAATTTACGACGCTCCTATTTCAGATAGCGTATTGGGCTAAGCGGCATCTCAAAGCGCATGAAATGGCGAGTCAAATCCACTGTTAAACTGCTAGGGTAGGGGAAACAGAGACCCGATTAGATCATTGTATATTATGGTTAATTTAAGAATTCAGCAAAACTCTATCATATTTGTTCAATTTACGTCGCTCCTATTTCAGATAGCGTACTGGGCTAGGCGGCATCTTAAAGCACGTGGAATGGAGAGTAAAATGCACTATTAAAGTTCTAGGCTAGGGCGAACAGAGACCCGAATAGATCATTTTACATTATGGGTAATAAAAGAATTCACCGAAATTCTATCACATTTGTTCAATTTACATCGCTCCTATTTCAGATACCGTATTCGGCTAAGCGGCGTCTCAAAGCGCATGAAATGGCGAGTATAATGCACTATTAAACTTCTAGGACAAGGCAATCAAAGACCCGATTAGATCATTTAAATTATGGTTAATATAAGAATTATGCGTAGTTCTATCACATTTGTTCAATTTACGTTGCGCCTATTTCAGATACCGTATTGGGCTAAACGGCACCTTAAAGCGCATGAAATGACGAGTAAAATGCACCATTAAGCTTCTAGGACAAGGCAATCAAAGACCCGATTAGATCATTTAAATTATGGTTAATATAAGAATTATGCGTAGTTCTATCACATTTGTTCAATTTACGTTGCGCCTATTTCAGATACCGTATTGGGCTAAACGGCACCTTAAAGCGCATGAAATGACGAGTAAAATGCACCATTAAGCTTCTATGATAGGGCAATCAGAGACCCGATTATATCATTTCATATTATTGTTAATATAAGAATATAGCGTAATTTTATCACGTTTGTTCAATTTACATAGCTACAATTTCAGATAGCGTATTGGGATAGGCGGCATCTTAAAGCGCATGAAATGTGGAGTAAAATGCACTACCAAACTTCTCGGATAGGGCAATCAGTGACCCGATTAGGTCATCTTATATTATGGTTAATATAAGAATTCAGCGAAATTTTATCACATTTGTGCAATTTACGTCGCCCCTATCTCAGGTAGCGTATTGGGATAGGTGGCAACATAAAGCGCATGAAATGACGAGTATAATGCACTATTCAACTTCTATGATACGGCAATCAGAGACCCGAATAGATCATATTATATTATGGTTAATATAAGAATTCTGCGTAATTCTATCACGTTTGTTCAATTTACGTCGCTCCAATTTCAGATAGCTTATTGGCTTAGGCGGCATCTGAAAGCGCATGAAATGTCGAGTAAAATACACTACTAAACTTCTCGGATTTGGCAATCGGAGACCCGATTAAGTCATCTTATATTATGGTTAATATCAGAATTCAGCGAAATTTTATCACATTTGTTCAATTTACGTCGCCCCTATTTCAGATAGCGTATTGGGCTAGGCGGCACCTTAAAGCGTATGAAATGTCGAGTAAAATGCACTATTAAACTTCTACGATAGGGCAATCAAAGACCCGATTAGATCATTTAAATTATGGTTAATATAAGAATTATGCGTAGTTCTATCACATTTGTTCAATTTACGTTGCGCCTATTTCAGATACCGTATTGGGCTAAACGGCACCTTAAAGCGCATGAAATGACGAGTAAAATGCACCATTAAGCTTCTATGATAGGGCAATCAGAGACCCGATAATATATCATTTCATATTATTGTTAATATAAGAATGCAGCGTAATTTTATCACATTTGTTCAATTTACGTCGCCCCTATTTCAGATAGCGTTTTGGGCTAGATGGAATCTTAAAGCGCATGAAATGTCGAGTAAAATGCACTACAAAACTGCTAGGATAGGGCGATCAGAGACCCGATTAGGTCATCTTATATTATGATTAATATAAGTATTCAGCCTAATTCTATCACATTTTTTCAATTTACGTCGCTCCTATTTCAAACAGCGAATTGGGCTAGACGGCACCTTAACGCGCATGAAATGACGAGTAAAACGCATTATTAAACATCTATGATAGGGCAATCAGAGACGCGATAAAGTCATCATAAGTTTTGATTAATATAAGAATTCTGCGTAATTCAATCACGTTTGTTCAATTTACGTAGCTCCAATTTCAGATAGCGTATTGGGCTAGATGGCATCATAAAGCGCATGAAATGTCGAGTAAAATGCACTACCAAACTTCTCGGATAGGGCAATCAGTGACCCGATTAGGTCATCTTATATTATGGTTAATATAAGAATTCAGCGAAATTTTATCACATTTGTGCAATTTACGTCGCCCCTATTTCAGATAGCGTATTGGGCTAGGTGGCATCCTAAAGCGCATGAAATGTCTAGCAAAATGCACTATTAAACTTCTAGGGTAGGGCAATCAGAGACCCGAGTAGATCATTTTATATTATGGCTAATATAAGAAGTCTGCGTAATTCGATCACATTTGTTCAATTTACGTCGCTCCTATTTCAGGTAGCGTATTGTGCTAAGCGGCACCTTAAAGCGCATGAAATGTCGAGTAAAATGCACTACTAAACTTCGAGGATAGGGCAATCGGAGACCCGATTAGATCATTTTATATTATTCTTAATATAAGAATTTACCGTCATTTTATCACATTTTTCAATTTACGTCGCACCTATTTCAGAGAGCGTATTGGACCAGGCGGCATCTTAAAGCGCATGAAATGTCGAGTAAAATGCACTACTAAACTTCTCGGATTGGGCAATCAGAGATCCGATTAGGTCATTTTAAATTATGGTTAATATAAGAATTCTGCGTAATTCTATCACATTTGTTCAATTTACGTCGCTCCTATTTCAGATAGCGGTTTTGGGATAGGCGGCACCTTAAAACGCATGAAATGACGAGTAAAATGCACTATTAAACTTCTATGATAGGGCAATCAGAGACCCGATCAGGTCATCTTGTATTATGATTAATATAAGGATGCAGCGTAATTCTATCACATTTGTTCAATTTACGTCGCTCCTGTTTCAGATAGCGTATTGGGCTAGGCGGCATCTTAAAGAGCGTGGAATGAGGAGTAAAATGCACTACTAAGCTTCTATGATAGGGCAATCAGAGACCCGATTAGATCATTTCATATTATGGTTAATATAAGAATTCAGCTTAATTCTATCACATTTGTTCAATTTACGTCGCTCCTATTTCAGATAGCCGTTTTGGGATAGGCGGTACCTTAAAACGCATGAAATGACGAGTAAAATGCACTATTAAACTTCTATGATAGGGCAATCAGAGACCCGATCAGGTCATCTTGTATTATGATTAATATAAGGATGCAGCGTAATTCTATCACATTTGTTCAATTTACGTCGCTCCTGTTTCAGATAGCGTATTGGGCTAGGCGGAATCTTAAAGAGCGTGGAATGAGGAGTAAAGTGCACTACTAACCTTCTATGATAGGGCAATCAGAGACCCGATTAGATCATTTCATATTATGGTTAATATAAGAATTCAGCTTAATTTTATCACATTTGTTCAATTTACGTCGCCCCTATTTCACATAGCGTATTGGGATAGGCGGCACCTTAAAGCGCATGAAATAGCGAGTATAGTGCACTACTAAACTTCTTTGATAGGGCAATCAGAGACCCGATTAGATAATTTTATATTATTGTTAATATAAGAATTCAGCGTAATTTTATCACATTTGTTCAATTTACGTCGCTCCTATTTCAGATAGCGGATTTGGGATAGGCGGTACCTTAAAACGCATGAAATGACGAGTAAGATGCACTATTAAACTTCTATGATAGGGCAATCAGAGACCCGATCAGGTCATCTTGTATTATGATTAATATAAGGATGCAGCGTAATTTTATCACATTTGTTCAATTTACGTCGCTCCTATTTCAGATAGCGTATTGGTCTAAGCGGCATGTTAATGGGCATGAAATGTCGAGTAAAATGCACTACTATACTTCTAGGACAGGGCAATCGGAGACCCGATTAGATCATCTTATATTATGATTAATATAAGAATTCAGTGTAATTCTATCACATTTGTTCAATTTACGTCGCTCCTTTTTCAGAAAGCGCATTGTGTTAAGCGGCACCTTAAAGCGCATGAAATGACGAGTAAAATGCACTATTAAACTTCTATGATAGGGCAATCAGAGACCCGAATAGATCGTATTATATCATGGTTAATATAAGAATTCTGCGTAATTCTATCACATCTGTTCAATTTACGTCGCCCCTATATCAGATAGCGTATTGGGCTAGGTGGCATCTTAAAGCGCATGAAATGTTGAGTAAAATGCACTATTAAACTTCTATGATAGGGCAATCAGAGAACCGACTAGATCATTTTATATTATTGTTAATATAAGAATTCAACGTAATTTTATCACATTTGTTCAATTTACGTCGCCCCTATTTCAGATAGCGTATTGGGCTAAACGGCACCTTAAAGCGCACGAAATGACGAGTAAAATGCACCATTAAACTTCTATGATAGGGCAATCAGAGACCCGATTATATCATTTTATATTATAGTTAATATAAGAATGCAGCGTAGTTCTATCACGTTTGTCCAATTTACGGAGCTCCAATTTCAGATAGCGTTTTGGGCTAGATGGCATCTTAAAGCTCATGAAATCTCGAGCAAAATGCACTACAAAACTTCTAGGATAGGGCAATCAGAGACCCGATTAGGTCATCTTATATTATGATTAATATAAGAATTCAGCCTAATTCTATCACACTTGTTCAATTTACGTAGCTCTAATTTCAGATAGCGTATTGGGCTAGGCGGCACCTTAAAGCGCATGAAATGACGAGTAAAATGCACTATTAAATTTCAAGGATAGGGCATTCAGGGACCCGATTGGATCATTTTATATTATTGTTAATATAAGAATTCTGCGTAATCCTATCACGTTTGTTCAATTTACGTCGCTCCGATTTCAGATAGCGTATTGGGCTAAGCGGCACCTTAAAGCGCATGAAATGACGAGTAAAATGCACTATTAAACTTCTAAGATAGGGCAATCAGAGACCCGATTAGATCATTTTATATTATGGTTAATATAAGAATTCTGCGTAATTCTATCACATTTGTTCAAGTTACGTCGCTCCTATTTCAGATAATATATTGGGCTTGGAGGCAACTTAAAGCGCGTGGAATGACGAGTAAAATGCACTCCTAACCTTCTATGATAGGGCAATCAGAGACCCGATTAGATCATTTTAAATTATGGTTAATATAAGAATTCTACGTAATTCTATCACATATGTTCAATTTACGTCGCTCCTATTTCAGATAGCGTATTGGGCGAGGCGGCATCTTAAAGCGCATGTAATGTCAAGTAAAATGCACTACTAAACTTCTCTGATAGGGCAATCAGAGATCCGATTATGTCATTTTAAATTATAGTTAATATAAGAATTCTGCGTAATTCTATCACATTTGTTCAATTTACGTCGCTCCTACTTCAGATAGCACATTGGGCTAAGCGGCACCTTAAAGCATATGACATGACGAGTAAAATGCACTATTAAACTACACGGATAGGGCAATCAGAGACCCGATTAGATCATTTTATGTTATGGTTAATATAAGAATTCAGCGAAGTTCTATCATATTTGTTCAATTTACGTCGCTCCTATTTCAGATAGTGTATTGGGCTAAGCGGCATCTTAAAGCGCATGAAATGTCGAGTAAAATGCACCACTAAACTTCTAGGATAGGGCAATCAGAGACCCGATTAGATCATCGTATATTATGATTAATATAAGAATTCTGCGTAATTCTCTCACATTTGTTCAATTTACGTCGCTCCTATTTCAGATAGCGTATTGTTCTAAGCGGTACCTTAAAGCGCATGAAATGACGAGTAAAATCCACTATTCAACTTCTATGATAGGGCAGTCAGAGACCACGATTAGATCATTTTAAATTATGGTTAATATAACAATTCTGCGTAATTCTATCACATTTGATCAATTTACGTCGCTCCTATTTCAGATAGCGTATTGGGCTAGGCGGCACCTTAAAGCGCATGAAATGGCGAGTAAAATGCACTATTAAACTTCTAGGTTAGGGCAAGCAGAGACCCGATTAGATCATTTTATATCATGGTTAATATAAGAATTCTGCGTAATTCTCTCACATTTGTTCAATTTACGTCGCTCCTATTTCAGATAGCGTATTGTTCTAAGCGGTACCTTAAAGCGCATGAAATAACGAGTAAAATTCACTATGAAACTTCTATGATAGGGCAACCATAGACCCGAAATGATCATATTATATTATTTTAATATAAGAATTCTGCGTAATTCTGTCACATTTGTTCAATTTACGTCGCTCCTACTTCAGGTAGCGTATTGAGCTAGGTGGCACGTTAAGGCGCATGAAATGTCGAGTAAAATGCTCTAGTAAACTACTAGGGTAGGGCAAACAGACGGCCGATTACATGATTTTATATTATGGTTAATTTAAGAATTCAGCGAAATTTTATCACATTTGTTCAATCTACGTCGCTCCTATTTCATATAGCGTATTGGGCTAGGCGGCACCTTAAAGCGCATGAAATGACGAGTAAAATGTACTATTAAACTTCTATGATATGGCAATCAGAGACCCGAATAGATCGTATTATATTATGGTTAATATAAGAATTCAACGTAATTTTATCACATTTGTTCAATTTATGTCGATCCAATTTCAGATAGCGAATTGGGCTAGGTGGCACGATAAAGCGCATGGAATGACGAGTAGAATGCACTATTAAACTACTATGATTGGGCAATCAGAGACCCGAATAGATCGTATTATATTATGGTTAATATAAGAATTCTGCGTAATTCTATCACGTTTGTTCAATTTACGTCTCTCCGATTTCAGATAGCGTATTGGGCTAAGCGGCACCTTAAAGCGCATGAAATGACGAGGAAAATGCAGTATTAAACTTCTATGATAGGGCAATCAGAGGCCCGATTAGATCATTTTATATTTTTGTTAATATAAGAATTCTGCGTAATTCTATCACGTTTGTTCAATTTACGTAGCTCCAATTTCAGATAGCGTATTGGGCTACGCGGCATCTTAAAGCGACCGATATGTCGAGTAAAATGCACTACTAACGTTCTCTGATAGGGCAATCAGAGACCCGATCAGGTCATCTTATATTATGGTTAATATCAGAATTCAGCAAAATTCTATCACATTTGTTCAATTTACGTCGCTCCTATTTCAGATAGCGTATTGGGCTTGGCGGCACCTTAAAGCGCATGAAATGACGAGTAAAATGTACTATTAAACTTCTATGATATGGCAATCAGAGACCCGAATAGATCGTATTATATTATGGTTAATATAAGAATTCAACGTAATTTTATCACATTTGTTCAATTTACGTCGCCCCTATTTCAGATAGCGTATTGGGCTAGGTGGCATCTTAAAGCGCATGAAATGTCGAGTAAAATACACTATTAATCTTCTAGGGTAGGGCAAACAGAGACCCGATTAGATCATTTCATATTTTGTATAATATAAGATTTCAGGGAAATTCTATCACATTTGTTCAATGTACGTCGCTCCTATTTCAGATAGCGTATTGGGCGAAGCGGCATCTCAAAGCGCATGAAATGGCTAGTAAAATGCACTATTAAACTTCTAGGGTAGGGCAAACAGAGATCCGATTAGATCATTTTACATTAAGGTTGATATAAGAATTCAGCGAAATTCTATCACATTTGTTCAATTTACGTCGCTCCTATTTCAGATAGCGTATTGGGCTAAGCGGCATCTCAAAGCGCACGAAATGGCGAGTGAAATACAATATTAAACTTCTAGGGCAGGGCGAACAGAGACCCGATTAGAACATTTTACATTAAGGTTAATATAAGAATTCAGCAAAATTCTATCACATTTGTTCAATTTACGTCGCTCATATTTCAGGGAGCGTATTGGACTAATCGGCATCTCAAAGCGCAAGAAATGGCGAGTAAAATGCACTATTAAACTTCTAGGGTAGGGCAAACAGAGACCCGATTAGATCATTTTATATTATGGTTAATTTAAGAATTCTGCGTAATTCTATCACATTTGTTCAATTTATGTCGCGCCTATTTCAGTTAGCGTATTGCCTTGGCGGCACCTTAAAGTGCATGAAATGACGAGTAAAATGCACTAGTAAACTTCTATGACAGTGCAATCAGAGACCCGATTAGATCATTTTGTATTATTGTTAATATAAGAATTCAACGTAGTTTTATCACATTTGTTCAATTTACGTCGCTCCTATTTCAGATAGCGTATTGGGCTAAGCGGCTCCTTAAAGCGCATCAAATGCCGAGCAAAATGCACTATTAAACTTCTATGATAGGGCAAACGGAGACACGATTAGATCATTTTACATTATTGTTAATATAAGAATTCGGCGTAATTTTATCACATTTGTTCAATTTACGTCGCCCCTATTTCAGATAGCGTATTGGGCTAGGTTGCATCATAAAGCGCATGAAATGACGAGTACAATGCACTATTAAAATTCTAGGGTAGGGCAATCAGAGACCCGATTAGATCATTTTATATTATTGTTAATATAAGAATTCAACGTAATATTATCACATTTGTTCAATTTACGTCGTCCCTATTTCAGATAGCGTATTGGGCTAGGTTGCATCATAAAGCGCATGAAATGGCGAGTAAAATGCAGTATTAAAATTCTAGGGTAGGGCAATCAGAGACCCGATTAGATCATTTTATATTATTGTTAATATAACAATTCAACGTAATTTTATCACATCTGTTCAATTTACGTCGCTCCAATTCAGATAGCGTACTGGGCTAAGCGGCATCTTAAAGCGCATGAAATGTCGAGTAAAATGCACTACTAAACTTCTAGGATAGGGCAGTCAGAGACCCGATTAGATCATTTTATATTATGGTCAATATAAGAATTCTGCGTAACTCAATCACCCTTGTTCAATTTACGTAGCTCCAACTTCAGATAGCGTATTGGGCTAAGCGGCACCTTAAGGCGCATGAAATGACGAGTAAAATGCACTATTAAACGTCTCTGATAGGGCAATCGGAGACACGATTAGATCATTTTATATTATTGTTAATATAAGAATGCGGCGTAATTTTATCGCATTTGTTCAATTTACGTCGCTCCTGTTTCAGATAGCGTATTGGGCTAGGTGGCATGTTAAAGCGCATGAAATGACGACTAAATTGCACTATTAAACTTCTATGATAGGGCAATCAGAGACCCGATTAGATGATTTTATATTATGGTTCATTTAAGAATTCAGCGAAATTCTATCACATTTGTTCAATTTACGTAGCTCCAATTTCAGATAGCGTATTGCGCTAGGCGGCATCTTAAAGCGACTGAAATGACGAGTAAAAGGCACTACTAAACTTCTCGGATTGGGCAATCAGAGACCCGATAAGGTCATCTTATGTTTTGATTAATATAAGGATGCATCGTAATTCTATCAGATTTGTTCAATTTACGTCGCTCGTATTTCAAATAGCGTATTGGGCTAAGCGGCATCTTAATGCGCATGAAATGTCGAGTAAAATGCACTTCTAAACTTCTAGGATAGGACAATCAGAGACACGATTAGGTCACCTTATATTATGGTTAATATAAGATTTCTGCGTAATTCTATCACATTTGTTCAATTTATGACGCTCCAATTTCAGATAGCGTATAGGGATAGGTGGCATTTTAAAGCGCATGAAATGTCCAGTAAAATGCACTATTAAACTTCTATGATAGGGCAATCAGAGACCCGAATAGATCGTATTATATTATGGTTAATATAAGAATTCTGCGTAATTCTATCACATTTGTTCAATTTATGTCGCGCCTATTTCAGATAGCGTATTGGGCTAGGCGGCACCTTAAAGCGCATGAAATGACGTGTAAAATGCACTATTAAACTTCTATGATAAGGCAATCAGAGACCCGAATAGATTGTATTATGTTATGGTTAATATAAGAATTCTGCGTAATTATATCACGTTTGTTCAATTTGCGTAGCTCCAATTTCAGATAGAGCATTGGACTAGGCGGCATCTTAAAGCGCACGAAATGTCGAGTAAAATGCACTACTAACCTTCTGTGATAGGGCAATCAAAGTCCCGATTAGATCAATCTATATTATGGTTAATATAAGAATTCTGCGTAATTCTATCACATTTCTTCAATTTATGTCGCTCCTATTTCAGTTAGCGTATTGCGCTTGGCGGCACCTTAAAGTGCATGAAATGACGAGTAAAATGCACTAGTAAACTTCTATGACAGTGCAATCAGAGACCCGATTAGATCATTTTGTATTATTGTTAATATAAGAATTCAACGTAGTTTTATCACATTTGTTCAATTTACGTCGCTCCTATTTCAGATAGCGTATTGGGCTAAGCGGCTCCTTAAAGCGCATCAAATGCCGAGCAAAATGCACTATTAAACTTCTATGATAGGGCAAACGGAGACACGATTAGATCATTTTACATTATTGTTAATATAAGAATTCGGCGTAATTTTATCACATTTGTTCAATTTACGTCGCCCCTATTTCAGATAGCGTATTGGGCTAGGTTGCATCATAAAGCGCATGAAATGACGAGTACAATGCACTATTAAAATTCTAGGGTAGGGCAATCAGAGACCCGATTAGATCATTTTATATTATTGTTAATATAAGAATTCAACGTAATATTATCACATTTGTTCAATTTACGTCGTCCCTATTTCAGATAGCGTATTGGGCTAGGTTGCATCATAAAGCGCATGAAATGGCGAGTAAAATGCAGTATTAAAATTCTAGGGTAGGGCAATCAGAGACCCGATTAGATCATTTTATATTATTGTTAATATAACAATTCAACGTAATTTTATCACATCTGTTCAATTTACGTCGCTCCAATTCAGATAGCGTACTGGGCTAAGCGGCATCTTAAAGCGCATGAAATGTCGAGTAAAATGCACTACTAAACTTCTAGGATAGGGCAGTCAGAGACCCGATTAGATCATTTTATATTATGGTCAATATAAGAATTCTGCGTAACTCAATCACCCTTGTTCAATTTACGTAGCTCCAACTTCAGATAGCGTATTGGGCTAAGCGGCACCTTAAGGCGCATGAAATGACGAGTAAAATGCACTATTAAACGTCTCTGATAGGGCAATCGGAGACACGATTAGATCATTTTATATTATTGTTAATATAAGAATGCGGCGTAATTTTATCGCATTTGTTCAATTTACGTCGCTCCTGTTTCAGATAGCGTATTGGGCTAGGTGGCATGTTAAAGCGCATGAAATGACGACTAAATTGCACTATTAAACTTCTATGATAGGGCAATCAGAGACCCGATTAGATGATTTTATATTATGGTTCATTTAAGAATTCAGCGAAATTCTATCACATTTGTTCAATTTACGTAGCTCCAATTTCAGATAGCGTATTGCGCTAGGCGGCATCTTAAAGCGACTGAAATGACGAGTAAAAGGCACTACTAAACTTCTCGGATTGGGCAATCAGAGACCCGATAAGGTCATCTTATGTTTTGATTAATATAAGGATGCATCGTAATTCTATCAGATTTGTTCAATTTACGTCGCTCGTATTTCAAATAGCGTATTGGTATAAGCGACATGTTAAAGCGCATGAAATGTCGATTAAAATACACAACTAAACTTCTAGGATAGGGTAATCAGAGACCCGATTAGATCATCGTATATTATGGTTAATTTAAGAATTCGTCGTAACTCGATCACATTTGTTTAATTTACGTAGCACCAATTTCAGATAGCGTATTGGGCTAGGCGGCATCTTAAAGCGACTGAAATGTCGAGTAAAATGCACTACTAACCTTCTATAATAGGGCAATCAAAGACCCGATTAGATCATTCTATATTATGGTTAATATAAGAACTCTGCGTAATTCTATCACATTTGTTCAATTTATGTCGCTTCTATTTTAGATAGCGTATTGGGCTAGGCCGCACCTTAAAGCGCATGAAATGACCAGTAAAAGGCACTACTAAACTTCTCGGATAG
This sequence comes from Macropis europaea, assembly GCA_916610135.2. NCBI lineage: Eukaryota > Metazoa > Arthropoda > Insecta > Hymenoptera > Melittidae > Macropis > Macropis europaea. Next base: position 32,681 of record CAKAJE020001999.1, read on the forward strand.
GGCAATCAGAGACCCGATAAGGTCATCTTATGTTTTGATTAATATAAGGATGCAGCGTAATACCATCACATTTGTTCAATTCACGTCGCTCCTATTTCAGATAGCGTATTTGTCTAGGCGGCACCTTAAAGCGCATGAAATGACGAGTAAAATGCACTATTCAATTTCTATGATAGGGCAATCATAGACCCGATTAGATCATGTTATATTATGGTTAATATAATAATTTTGCGTAGTTCTATCACAGTTGCTCAATTTACGTATCTCCAATTTGAGATAGCGGATTGGGCTAGACGGCACCTTAAAGCGCATGACATGACGAGGAAAATGCAGTATTAAACTTCTATGATAGGGCAATCAGAGGCCCGATTAGATCATTTTATATTTTTGTTAATATAAGAATTCTGCGTAATTCTATCACGTTTGTTCAATTTACGTAGCTCCAATTTCAGATAGCGTATTGGGCTACGCGGCATCTTAAAGCGACCGATATGTCGAGTAAAATGCACTACTAACGTTCTCTGATAGGGCAATCAGAGACCCGATCAGGTCATCTTATATTATGGTTAATATCAGAATTCAGCAAAATTCTATCACATTTGTTCAATTTACGTCGCTCCTATTTCAGATAGCGTATTGGGCTTGGCGGCACCTTAAAGCGCATGAAATGACGAGTAAAATGTACTATTAAACTTCTATGATATGGCAATCAGAGACCCGAATAGATCGTATTATATTATGGTTAATATAAGAATTCAACGTAATTTTATCACATTTGTTCAATTTACGTCGCCCCTATTTCAGATAGCGTATTGGGCTAGGTGGCATCTTAAAGCGCATGAAATGTCGAGTAAAATACACTATTAATCTTCTAGGGTAGGGCAAACAGAGACCCGATTAGATCATTTCATATTTTGTATAATATAAGATTTCAGGGAAATTCTATCACATTTGTTCAATGTACGTCGCTCCTATTTCAGATAGCATATTGGGCGAAGCGGCATCTCAAAGCGCATGAAATGGCTAGTAAAATGCACTATTAAACTTCTAGGGTAGGGCAAACAGAGATCCGATTAGATCATTTTACATTAAGGTTGATATAAGAATTCAGCGAAATTCTATCACATTTGTTCAATTTACGTCGCTCCTATTTCAGATAGCGTATTGGGCTAAGCGGCATCTCAAAGCGCACGAAATGGCGAGTGAAATACAATATTAAACTTCTAGGGCAGGGCGAACAGAGACCCGATTAGAACATTTTACATTAAGGTTAATATAAGAATTCAGCAAAATTCTATCACATTTGTTCAATTTACGTCGCTCATATTTCAGGGAGCGTATTGGACTAATCGGCATCTCAAAGCGCAAGAAATGGCGAGTAAAATGCACTATTAAACTTCTAGGGTAGGGCAAACAGAGACCCGATTAGATCATTTTATATTATGGTTAATTTAAGAATTCAGCGAAATTCTATCACATTTGTTCAATTTACGTCGCTCCTATTTCAGATAGCGTACTGGGCTAGGCGCCATCGTAAAGCGCGTGGAATCGCCAGTAAAATGCAATGTTAAACTTCTAGGGTAGGGCGAACAGAGACCCGATTAGATCGTTTTACATTAAGGTTAACATAAGAATTCAGCAAAATTCTATCACATTTGTTCAATTCACGTCGCTCCTATTTCAGATAGCGTACTGGGCTAGCCGGCATCTTAAAGCGCGTGGAATGGCGAGCAAAATGCAATATTAAACTTCTATGATAGGGCAATCAGCGAACCGATTAAATCATTTTATATTTTGGTTAATATAAGAATTCAGCGAAATTCTATCACATTTGTTCAATTTACGTCGCTCCTATTTCAGATAGCGTAATGGGCTAAGCGGCATCTCAAAGCGCATGAAATGGCGAGTAAAATGCACTATTAAACTTCTAGGGTAAGGCAAGCAGAGATCCGTTTAGATCATTTTATATTATGGTTAATTTAAGAATTCAGCAAAATTCTATCACATTTGTTCAATTTACGATGCTCCCACTTCAAATAGCGTATTGGGCTAAGCGACATCTCAAAGTGCATGAAATGACAAGCGAAATGCACTATTAAACTTCTAGGGTAGGGCAAACAGAGACCCTATTAGATCATTTTATATTATGATTAATATAAGAATTCTGCGTAATTCTATCACATTTGTTCAATTTACGTCGCGCCTATTTTAGATAGCGTTATGGTTTAGGTGGCATCTTAAAGCGCATGAGATGCCGAGCAAAATGTACTATTAAACTTCTACGATAGGGATATCAGAGACCCGATTAGATCATTTTATATTATGGGTAATATAAGAATTCTGCGTAATTCGATCACATTTGTTCAATTTACGTCGCACCTATTTCAGATAGCGTATTGGACTAGGCGGCACCTTAAAGCGCATGAAATGACGAGTAAAATGCACTATTAGAATTCTATGATAGGGCAATCAGAGACCAGATTAGATCATTCTATATTATGGTTAATATAAGAATTCTGCAGAATTCTATCACATTTGTTCAATTTACGTCGCTCCTATTTCAGATCGCGGATTGGGCTAGGCGGCATCTTAAAGCGCGTGGAATGACCAGTAAAATGCACTAGTAACCTTCTATGACAGGGCGATCAGAGACCCGATTAGATTATTTTATATTATGGTTAACATAAGAATTCAGCGAAATTCTATCACATTTGTTCAATTTACGTCGCTCCTATTTCAAATAGCGTATTGGGCTAAGCGGCACATTAAAGCGCATGAAAAGGCGAGTAAAATGGACTATTAAACTTCTATGATAGGGCAATCAGAGACCCGATTAGATCATATTATATTATGGTTAATCTAAGAATCCTGCGTAATTCTATCACATTTGTTCAATTTACGTCGCTCCTATTTCAGATAGCGTATTGGACTAGGCGGCACCTTAAAGCGCATGAAATGACGAGTAAAATGCACTATTCAATTTCTATGATAGGGCAATCATAGACCCGATTAGATCATGTTATATTATGGTTAATATAATAATTTTGCGTAGTTCTATCACAGTTGCTCAATTTACGTATCTCCAATTTGAGATAGCGGATTGGGCTAGACGGCACCTTAAAGCGCATGACATGACGAGTAAAATGCACTACTAAACTTCTTTGATAGGGCAATCAGAGACCCGATTAGATCATTCTATATTATTGTTAATATAAGAATTCAGCGTAATTTTATCACATTTGTTCAATTTACGTCGCGCCTATTTCAGATAGCGTAATGGGCTAGGTGGCCTCTTCAAGCGCATGAAATGTCGAGTAAAATGCACTATTAAACGTCTAGGGTAGGGCAAACAGAGACCCGATTAGATCATTTTACCTTATGGTTAATTTAAGAATTCAACGTAATTTTATCACATTTGTTCAATTTACGTCGTTCCTATTTCAGATAGTGTATTGGGCTAAGCGGCACCTTAAAGCGCATGAAATGACGTGTAAAATGCACTATGAACCTTCTATGATAGGGCAACCAGAGACCCGATTAGATCATTTTATATTATTGTTAATATAAAAATTCGGCGTAATTTTATCACATTTGTTCAATTTACGTCGCCCCTGTTTCAGATAGCGTATTGGGCTAGGTTGCATCTTAAAGCGCATGAAACGTCGAGTAAAATGCACTATTAAACTTCTAGGGAAGGGCAAACGGAGACCTGATTAGATCATTTTCTATTATGGTTAATTTAAGAATTCAGGGAAACTCAATCACACTTGTTCCATTTACGTAGCTCCAATTTCAGATAGCATATTGGGCTAGGCGGCATCTTAAAGCGCATGAAATGTCGAGTAACATGCACTACTAAACTTCTCGGATAGGGCAAACAGAGACGCGATTAGATCATCTTATATTATTGGTAATATAATAATTCAGCGAAATTTTATCACATTTGTTCAATTTACGTCGCTCCTATTTGAGATAGCGTATTGAGCTAGGGGGCATCCTAAATCGCATGATATGGCGAATAAAATGCACTACTAACCTTCTCGGATACGGCCATCAGAGACCCAATTAGATCATTTTATATTATGGTTAATATAAGAATTCAGCGATATTCTATCACATTTGTTCAATTTACGTCGCTCCTATTTCAGATAGCGTATTGGGCTAAGCTGAATCCTAAAGTGTATCAAGTGTCGATTAAAATGCACTACTAAACTTCAATGATAGGGCAATTAGAGACCCGATTAGATCATTTTATATTATTGTTAATATCAGAATTCAACGTAATTTTATCACATTTGTTCAATTTGCGTCGCTCCTATTTCAGATAGCGTATTGGGCTAAGCGGCTCCTTAAAGCGCATCAAATGCCGAGCAAAATGCACTATTAAACTTCTATGATAGGGCAAACGGAGACACGATTAGATCATTTTACATTATTGTTAATATAAGAATTCGGCGTAATTTTATCACATTTGTTCAATTTACGTCGCCCCTATTTCAGATAGCGTATTGGGCTAGGTTGCATCATAAAGCGCATGAAATGACGAGTACAATGCACTATTAAAATTCTAGGGTAGGGCAATCAGAGACCCGATTAGATCATTTTATATTATTGTTAATATAAGAATTCAACGTAATATTATCACATTTGTTCGATTTACGTCGTCCCTATTTCAGATAGCGTATTGGGCTAGGTTGCATCATAAAGCGCATGAAATGGCGAGTAAAATGCAGTATTAAAATTCTAGGGTAGGGCAATCAGAGACCCGATTAGATCATTTTATATTATTGTTAATATAACAATTCAACGTAATTTTATCACATCTGTTCAATTTACGTCGCTCCAATTCAGATAGCGTACTGGGCTAAGCGGCATCTTAAAGCGCATGAAATGTCGAGTAAAATGCACTACTAAACTTCTAGGATAGGGCAGTCAGAGACCCGATTAGATCATTTTATATTATGGTTAATATAAGAATTCTGCGTAACTCAATCACCCTTGTTCAATTTACGTAGCTCCAATTTGAGATAGCGGATTGGGCTAGACGGCACCTTAAAGCGCATGACATGACGAGTAAAATGCACTACTAAACTTCTTTGATAGGGCAATCAGAGACCCGATTAGATCATTCTATATTATTGTTAATATAAGAATTCAGCGTAATTTTATCACATTTGTTCAATTTACGTCGCGCCTATTTCAGATAGCGTAATGGGCTAGGTGGCCTCTTCAAGCGCATGAAATGTCGAGTAAAATGCACTATTAAACGTCTAGGGTAGGGCAAACAGAGACCCGATTAGATCATTTTACCTTATGGTTAATTTAAGAATTCAACGTAATTTTATCACATTTGTTCAATTTACGTCGTTCCTATTTCAGATAGTGTATTGGGCTAAGCGGCACCTTAAAGCGCATGAAATGACGTGTAAAATGCACTATGAACCTTCTATGATAGGGCAACCAGAGACCCGATTAGATCATTTTATATTATTGTTAATATAAAAATTCGGCGTAATTTTATCACATTTGTTCAATTTACGTCGCCCCTGTTTCAGATAGCGTATTGGGCTAGGTTGCATCTTAAAGCGCATGAAACGTCGAGTAAAATGCACTATTAAACTTCTAGGGTAGGGCAAACGGAGACCTGATTAGATCATTTTCTATTATGGTTAATTTAAGAATTCAGGGAAACTCAATCACACTTGTTCCATTTACGTAGCTCCAATTTCAGATAGCATATTGGGCTAGGCGGCATCTTAAAGCGCATGAAATGTCGAGTAACATGCACTACTAAACTTCTCGGATAGGGCAAACAGAGACGCGATTAGATCATCTTATATTATTGGTAATATAATAATTCAGCGAAATTTTATCACATTTGTTCAATTTACGTCGCTCCTATTTGAGATAGCGTATTGAGCTAGGGGGCATCCTAAATCGCATGATATGGCGAATAAAATGCACTACTAACCTTCTCGGATACGGCCATCAGAGACCCAATTAGATCATTTTATATTATGGTTAATATAAGAATTCAGCGATATTCTATCACATTTGTTCAATTTACGTCGCTCCTATTTCAGATAGCGTATTGGGCTAAGCTGAATCCTAAAGCGTATCAAGTGTCGATTAAAATGCACTACTAAACTTCAATGATAGGGCAATTAGAGACCCGATTAGATCATTTTATATTATTGTTAATATCAGAATTCAACGTAATTTTATCACATTTGTTCAATTTGCGTCGCTCCTATTTCAGATAGCGTATTGGGCTAAGCGGCTCCTTAAAGCGCATCAAATGCCGAGCAAAATGCACTATTAAACTTCTATGATAGGGCAAACGGAGACACGATTAGATCATTTTACATTATTGTTAATATAAGAATTCGGCGTAATTTTATCACATTTGTTCAATTTACGTCGCCCCTATTTCAGATAGCGTATTGGGCTAGGTTGCATCATAAAGCGCATGAAATGACGAGTACAATGCACTATTAAAATTCTAGGGTAGGGCAATCAGAGACCCGATTAGATCATTTTATATTATTGTTAATATAAGAATTCAACGTAATATTATCACATTTGTTCAATTTACGTCGTCCCTATTTCAGATAGCGTATTGGGCTAGGTTGCATCATAAAGCGCATGAAATGGCGAGTAAAATGCAGTATTAAAATTCTAGGGTAGGGCAATCAGAGACCCGATTAGATCATTTTATATTATTGTTAATATAACAATTCAACGTAATTTTATCACATCTGTTCAATTTACGTCGCTCCAATTCAGATAGCGTACTGGGCTAAGCGGCATCTTAAAGCGCATGAAATGTCGAGTAAAATGCACTACTAAACTTCTAGGATAGGGCAGTCAGAGACCCGATTAGATCATTTTATATTATGGTTAATATAAGAATTCTGCGTAACTCAATCACCCTTGTTCAATTTACGTAGCTCCAACTTCAGATAGCGTATTGGGCTAAGCGGCACCTTAAGGCGCATGAAATGACGAGTAAAATGCACTATTAAACGTCTCTGATAGGGCAATCGGAGACACGATTAGATCATTTTATATTATTGTTAATATAAGAATGCGGCGTAATTTTATCGCATTTGTTCAATTTACGTCGCTCCTGTTTCAGATAGCGTATTGGGCTAGGTGGCATGTTAAAGCGCATGAAATGACGACTAAATTGCACTATTAAACTTCTATGATAGGGCAATCAGAGACCCGATTAGATGATTTTATATTATGGTTCATTTAAGAATTCAGCGAAATTCTATCACATTTGTTCAATTTACGTAGCTCCAATTTCAGATAGCGTATTGCGCTAGGCGGCATCTTAAAGCGACTGAAATGACGAGTAAAAGGCACTACTAAACTTCTCGGATTGGGCAATCAGAGACCCGATAAGGTCATCTTATGTTTTGATTAATATAAGGATGCATCGTAATTCTATCAGATTTGTTCAATTTACGTCGCTCGTATTTCAAATAGCGTATTGGTATAAGCGACATGTTAAAGCGCATGAAATGTCGATTAAAATACACAACTAAACTTCTAGGATAGGGTAATCAGAGACCCGATTAGATCATCGTATATTATGGTTAATTTAAGAATTCGTCGTAACTCGATCACATTTGTTTAATTTACGTAGCACCAATTTCAGATAGCGTATTGGGCTAGGCGGCATCTTAAAGCGACTGAAATGTCGAGTAAAATGCACTACTAACCTTCTATAATAGGGCAATCAAAGACCCGATTAGATCATTCTATATTATGGTTAATATAAGAACTCTGCGTAATTCTATCACATTTGTTCAATTTATGTCGCTTCTATTTTAGATAGCGTATTGGGCTAGGCCGCACCTTAAAGCGCATGAAATGACCAGTAAAAGGCACTACTAAACTTCTCGGATAGGGCAATCAGAGACCCGATAAGGTCATCTTATGTTTTGATTAATATAAGGATGCAGCGTAATACCATCACATTTGTTCAATTCACGTCGCTCCTATTTCAGATAGCGTATTTGTCTAGGCGGCATCTTAAAGCGCATGAAATGTCGAGTAAAATGCACTACTAAACTTCTCTGATAGGGCAATCAGAGACCCGATTAGATCATTCTATATTATGGTTAATATAAGAATTCTGCGTAATTCTGTTACATTTGTTCAATTTATGTTGCTCCTATTTCAGATAGCGTACTGGGCTAGGCGGCACCTTAAGGCACATGAAATGGCGATTAAAATGCAGTATTAAACTTCTATGATAGGGCAATCAGAGTACCGAATAGATCGTATTATATTATGGTTAATATAAGAATTCTGCGTAATTCTATCGCATTTGTTCAAATTACGTCGCTCCTATTTCAGATAATATATTGGGCTTGGAGGCAACTTAAAGCGCGTGGAATGACGAGTAAAATGCACTCCTAACCTTCTATGATAGGGCAATCAGAGACCCGATTAGATCATTTTAAATTATGGTTAATATAAGAATTCTACGTAATTCTATCACAGTTGTTCAATTTACGTCGCTCCTATTTCAGATAGCGTATTGGGCTAAGCGGCACCTTAAAACGCATGAAATGGCGAGTAAAATGCACTACTAAACTTCTTCGGTACGGCAATCAGAGACCCGATTAGATCATTTTATATTATGGTTAATATAAGAATTCTGCGTAATTCTATCACATTTGTTCAAATTACGTCGCCCTTATTTCAGATAATATATTGGGCTTGGAGGCAACTTAAAGCGCGTGGAATGACGAGTAAAATGCACTCCTAACCTTCTATGATAGGGCAATCAGAGACCCGATTAGATCATTTTAAATTATGGTTAATATAAGAATTCTACGTAATTCTATCACAGTTGTTCAATTTACGTCGCTCCTATTTCAGATAGCGTATTGGGCGAGGCGGCATCTTAAAGCGCATGTAATGTCGAGTAAAATGCACTACTAAACTTCTCTGATAGGGCAATCAGAGATCCGATTATGTCATTTTAAATTATAGTTAATATAAGAATTCTACGTAATTCTCACATTTGTTCAATTTACGTCGCTCCTATTTCAGATAGCGTATTGGGCTAAGCGGCACCTTAAAACGCATGAAATGGCGAGTAAAGTGCAGTACTAAACTTCTGCGGTACGGCAAACAGAGACCCGATTAGATCATTTCATATTATGGTTAATATAAGAATTCTGCGTAATTCTATCACATTTGTTCAAGTTACGTCGCTCCTATTTCAGATAATATATTGGGCTTGGAGGCAACTTAAAGCGCGTGGAATGACGAGTAAAATGCACTCCTAACCTTCTATGATAGGGCAATCAGAGACCCGATTAGATCATTTTAAATTATGGTTAATATAAGAATTCTACGTAATTCTATCACATATGTTCAATTTACGTCGCTCCTATTTCAGATAGCGTATTGGGCGAGGCGGCATCTTAAAGCGCATGTAATGTCAAGTAAAATGCACTACTAAACTTCTCTGATAGGGCAATCAGAGATCCGATTATGTCATTTTAAATTATAGTTAATATAAGAATTCTGCGTAATTCTATCACATTTGTTCAATTTACGTCGCTCCTACTTCAGATAGCACATTGGGCTAAGCGGCACCTTAAAGCATATGACATGACGAGTAAAATGCACTATTAAACTACACGGATAGGGCAATCAGAGACCCGATTAGATCATTTTATGTTATGGTTAATATAAGAATTCAGCGAAGTTCTATCATATTTGTTCAATTTACGTCGCTCCTATTTCAGATAGTGTATTGGGCTAAGCGGCATCTTAAAGCGCATGAAATGTCGAGTAAAATGCACCACTAAACTTCTAGGATAGGGCAATCAGAGACCCGATTAGATCATCGTATATTATGATTAATATAAGAATTCTGCGTAATTCTCTCACATTTGTTCAATTTACGTCGCTCCTATTTCAGATAGCGTATTGTTCTAAGCGGTACCTTAAAGCGCATGAAATGACGAGTAAAATCCACTATTCAACTTCTATGATAGGGCAATCAGAGACCCGATTAGATCATTTTAAATTATGGTTAATATAACAATTCTGCGTAATTCTATCACATTTGATCAATTTACGTCGCTCCTATTTCAGATAGCGTATTGGGCTAGGCGGCACCTTAAAGCGCATGAAATGACGAGTAAAATGCACTATTAAACTTCTAGGTTAGGGCAAGCAGAGACCCGATTAGATCATTTTATATCATGGTTAATATAAGAATTCTGCGTAATTCTCTCACATTTGTTCAATTTACGTCGCTCCTATTTCAGATAGCGTATTGTTCTAAGCGGTACCTTAAAGCGCATGAAATGACGAGTAAAATGCAGTATTAAACTTCTTTGATAGGGCAATCAGAGACCCGATGAGATCATTTTGTATTATGTTTAATATAAGAACTCTGCGTATCTCTATCACATTTATTCAATTTACGCAGCTCCAATTTCAGATAGCGGATTGGGCTAGGCGGCACCTTAAAGCGCATGAAATGTCGAGTAAAATGCACTACTGAACTTCTGTGATAGGGCAATCAGAGACCCGATTAGATCATCTTAAATTATGGTTAATATAAGAATTCATGCGTAATTCTATCACATTTGTTCAATTTACGTCGCTCCTATTTCAGATAGCGTATTGGGCAAGGCTACAGCTTAAAGCGCGTGGAATGACGAGTAAAATTCACTATGAAACTTCTATGATAGGGCAACCATAGACCCGAAATGATCATATTATATTATTTTAATATAAGAATTCTGCGTAATTCTGTCACATTTGTTCAATTTACGTCGCTCCTACTTCAGGTAGCGTATTGAGCTAGGTGGCATGTTAAGGCGCATGAAATGTCGAGTAAAATGCTCTAGTAAACTACTAGGGTAGGGCAAACAGACGGCCGATTACATGATTTTATATTATGGTTAATTTAAGAATTCAGCGAAATTTTATCACATTTGTTCAATCTACGTCGCTCCTATTTCATATAGCGTATTGGGCTAGGCGGCACCTTAAAGCGCATGAAATGACGAGTAAAATGTACTATTAAACTTCTATGATATGGCAATCAGAGACCCGAATAGATCGTATTATATTATGGTTAATATAAGAATTCAACGTAATTTTATCACATTTGTTCAATTTATGTCGATCCAATTTCAGATAGCGAATTGGGCTAGGCGGCACGATAAAGCGCATGGAATGACGAGTAAAATGCACTATTAAACTTCTATGATTGGGCAATCAGAGACCCGAATAGATCGTATTATATTATGGTTAATATAAGAATTCTGCGTAATTCTATCACGTTTGTTCAATTTACGTCTCTCCGATTTCAGATAGCGTATTGGGCTAAGCGGCACCTTAAAGCGCATGAAATGACGAGGAAAATGCAGTATTAAACTTCTATGATAGGGCAACCAGAGGCCCGATTAGATCATTTTATATTTTTGTTAATATAAGAATTCTGCGTAATTCTATCACATTTGTTCAATTTACGTCGCTCCTATTTCAGATAGCGTATTGGGCTAAGCGGCATCTCAAAGCGCATGAAATGGCTAGTAAAATGCACTATTAAACTTCTAGGGTAGGGCAAACAGAGACCCGATTAGATCATTTTACATTAAGGTTGATATAAGAATTCAGCGAAATTCTATCACATTTGTTCAATATACGTCGCTCCTATTTCAGATAGCGTATTGGGCTAAGCGGCATCTCAAAGCGCACGAAATGGCGAGTGAAATACAATATTAAACTTCTAGGGCAGGGCGAACAGAGACCCGATTAGAACATTTTACATTAAGGTTAATATAAGAATTCAGCAAAATTCTATCACATTTGTTCAATTTACGTCGCTCATATTTCAGGGAGCGTATTGGGCTAATCGGCATCTCAAAGCGCAAGAAATGGCGAGTAAAATGCACTATTAAACTTCTAAGGTAGGGCAAACAGAGACCCGATTAGATCATTTTATATTATGGTTAATTTAAGAATTCAGCGAAATTCTATCACATTTGTTCAATTCACGTTGCTCCTATTTCAGATAGCGTACTGGGCTAGCCGGCATCTTAAAGCGCGTGGAATGGCGAGCAAAATGCAATATTAAACTTCTATGATAGGGCAATCAGCGACCCGATTAAATCATTTTATATTTTGGTTAATATAAGAATTCAGCGAAATTCTATCACATTTGTTCAATTTACGTCGCTCCTATTTCAGATAGCGTAATGGGCTAAGCGGCATCTCAAAGCGCATGAAATGGCGAGTAAAATGCACTATTAAACTTCTAGGGTAAGGCAAGCAGAGATCCGTTTAGATCATTTTATATTATGGTTAATTTAAGAATTCAGCAAAATTCTATCACATTTGTTCAATTTACGTCGCTCCCACTTCAAATAGCGTATTGGGCTAAGCGACATCTCAAAGTGCATGAAATGACAAGCGAAATGCACTATTAAACTTCTAGGGTAGGGCAAACAGAGACCCTATTAGATCATTTTATATTATGATTAATATAAGAATTCTGCGTAATTCTATCACATTTGTTCAATTTACGTCGCGCCTATTTTAGATAGCGTTATGGTTTAGGTGGCATCTTAAAGCGCATGAGATGCCGAGCAAAATGTACTATTAAACTTCTACGATAGGGATATCAGAGACCCGATTAGATCATTTTATATTATGGGTAATATAAGAATTCTGCGTAATTCGATCACATTTGTTCAATTTACGTCGCACCTATTTCAGATAGCGTATTGGGATAGGGGGCATCTTAAAGCGCATGGACTGACGAGTAAAATGCACTATTAGAATTCTATGATAGGGCAATCAGAGACCCGATTAGATCATTTTATATTATTGTTAATATAAAAATTCGGCGTAATTTTATCACATTTGTTCAATTTACGTCGCCCCTGTTTCAGATAGCGTATTGGGCTAGGTTGCATCTTAAAGCGCATGAAACGTCGAGTAAAATGCACTATTAAACGTCTAGGGTAGGGCAAACAGAGACCCGATTAGATCATTTTACCTTATGGTTAATTTAAGAATTCAACGTAATTTTATCACATTTGTTCAATTTACGTCGTTCCTATTTCAGATAGTGTATTGGGCTAAGCGGCACCTTAAAGCGCATGAAATGACGTGTAAAATGCACTATGAACCTTCTATGATAGGGCAACCAGAGACCCGATTAGATCATTTTATATTATTGTTAATATAAAAATTCGGCGTAATTTTATCACATTTGTTCAATTTACGTCGCCCCTGTTTCAGATAGCGTATTGGGCTAGGTTGCATCTTAAAGCGCATGAAACGTCGAGTAAAATGCACTATTAAACTTCTAGGGTAGGGCAAACGGAGACCTGATTAGATCATTTTCTATTATGGTTAATTTAAGAATTCAGGGAAACTCAATCACACTTGTTCCATTTACGTAGCTCCAATTTCAGATAGCGTATTGGGCTAGGCGGCATCTTAAAGCGCATGAAATGTCGAGTAACATGCACTACTAAACTTCTCGGATAGGGTAAACAGAGACGCGATTAGATCATCTTATATTATTGGTAATATAATAATTCAGCGAAATTCTATCACATTTGTTCAATTTACGTCGCTCCTATTTGAGATAGCGTATTGAGCTAGGGGGCATCCTAAATCGCATGATATGGCGAATAAAATGCACTACAAACCTTCTCGGATACGGCCATCAGAGACCCAATTAGATCATTTTATATTATGGTTAATATAAGAATTCAGCGAAATTCTATCACATTTGTTCAATTTACGTCGCTCCTATTTCAGATAGCGTATTGGGCTAAGCTGAATCCTAAAGCGTATCAAGTGTCGATTAAAATGCACTACTAAACTTCAATGATAGGGCAATTAGAGACCCGATTAGATCATTTTATATTATTGTTAATATCAGAATTCAACGTAATTTTATCACATTTGTTCAATTTGCGTCGCTCCTATTTCAGATATCGTATTGGGCTAAGCGGCATCTTAATGCGCATGAAATGTCGAGTAAAATGCACTTCTAAACTTCTAGGATAGGACAATCAGAGACACGATTAGGTCACCTTATATTATGGTTAATATAAGATTTCTGCGTAATTCTATCACATTTGTTCAATTTATGACGCTCCAATTTCAGATAGCGTATAGGGATAGGTGGCATTTTAAAGCGCATGAAATGTCCAGTAAAATGCACTATTAAACTTCTATGATAGGGCAATCAGAGACCCGAATAGATCGTATTATATTATGGTTAATATAAGAATTCTGCGTAATTCTATCACATTTGTTCAATTTATGTCGCGCCTATTTCAGATAGCGTATTGGGCTAGGCGGCACCTTAAAGCGCATGAAATGACGTGTAAAATGCACTATTAAACTTCTATGATAAGGCAATCAGAGACCCGAATAGATCGTATTATGTTATGGTTAATATAAGAATTCTGCGTAATTCTATCACGTTTGTTCAATTTACGTTGCTCCAATTTCAGATAGCGCATTGGAATAGGCGGCATCATAAAGCGCACGAAATGTCGAGTAAAATGCACTACTAACCTTCTGTGATAGGGCAATCAAAGTCCCGATTAGATCAATCTATATTATGGTTAATACAAGAATTCTGCGTAATTCTATCACATTTGTTCAATTTATGTCGCTCCTATTTCAGTTAGCGTATTGCGCTTGGCGGCACCTTAAAGTGCATGAAATGACGAGTAAAATGCACTACTAAACTTCTATGATAGGGCAATCAGAGACCCGATTAGATCATTTTGTATTATTGTTAATATAAGAATTCAACGTAGTTTTATCACATTTGTTCAATTTACGTCGCTCCTATTTCAGATAGCGTATTGGGCTAAGCGGCTCCTTAAAGCGCATCAAATGCCGAGCAAAATGCACTATTAAACTTCTATGATAGGGCAAACGGAGACACGATTAGATCATTTTACATTATTGTTAATATAAGAATTCGGCGTAATTTTATCACATTTGTTCAATTTACGTCGCCCCTATTTCAGATAGCGTATTGGGCTAGGTTGCATCATAAAGCGCATGAAATGACGAGTAAAATGCACTATTAAAATTCTAGGGTAGGGCAATCAGAGACCCGATTAGATCATTTTATATTATTGTTAATATAAGAATTCAACGTAATTTTATCACATTTGTTCAATTTACGTCGTCCCTATTTCAGATAGCGTATTGGGCTAGGTTGCATCATAAAGCGCATGAAATGGCGAGTAAAATGCACTATTAAACTTCTAGGGTAGGGCAATCAGAGACCCGATTAGATCATTTTATATTATTGTTAATATAACAATTCAACGTAATTTTATCACATTTGTTCAATTTACGTCGCTCCTATTTCAGATAGCGTACTGGGCTAAGCGGCATCTTAAAGCGCATGAAATGTCGAGTAAAATGCACTACTAAACTTCTAGGATAGGGCAGTCAGAGACCCGATTAGATCATTTTATATTATGGTTAATATAAGAATTCTGCGTAACTCTGTCACATTTGTTCAATTTACGTAGCTCCAATTTCAGATAGCGTATTGGGCTAAGCGGCACCTTAAAGCGCATGAAATGACGTGTCAAATGCACCATTAAACATCTATGATAGGTCAATCGGAGACACGATTAGATCATTTAATAAAATTGTTACTATAAGAATTCGGCGTAATTTTATCACATTTGTTCAATTTACGTCGCCCCTATTTCAGATAGCGTATTGGGCTAGGTTGCATCATAAAGCGCATGAAATGACGAGTAAAATGCACTACTAAACTTCCATGATAAGGCAATCAGAGACCCGAATAGATCATATTATATTATGGTTATATAAGAATTCTGCGTAATTCCATCACATTTGTTCAATTTACGTCGCTCCTATTTCAGATAGCGTATTGGGCTAAGCGGCATCTTAAAGCGCATGAAATGTCGAGTAAAATGCACTACTAAACTTCTAGGATAGGGCAGTCAGAGTCCCGATTAGATCATCTTAAATTATGGTTAATATAAGAATTCATGCGTAATTCTATCACATTTGTTCAATTTACGTCGCTCCTATTTCAGATAGCGTATTGGGCAAGGCTACAGCTTAAAGCGCGTGGAATAACGAGTAAAATTCACTATGAAACTTCTATGATAGGGCAACCATAGACCCGAAATGATCATATTATATTATTTTAATATAAGAATTCTGCGTAATTCTGTCACATTTGTTCAATTTACGTCGCTCCTACTTCAGGTAGCGTATTGAGCTAGGTGGCATGTTAAGGCGCATGAAATGTCGAGTAAAATGCTCTAGTAAACTACTAGGGTAGGGCAAACAGACGGCCGATTACATGATTTTATATTATGGTTAATTTAAGAATTCAGCGAAATTTTATCACATTTGTTCAATCTACGTCGCTCCTATTTCATATAGCGTATTGGGCTAGGCGGCACCTTAAAGCGCATGAAATGACGAGTAAAATGCACTATTAAACTTCTATGATATGGCAATCAGAGACCCGAATAGATCGTATTATATTATGGTTAATATAAGAATTCAACGTAATTTTATCACATTTGTTCAATTTATGTCGATCCAATTTCAGATAGCGAATTGGGCTAGGCGGCACGATAAAGCGCATGGAATGACGAGTAAAATGCACTATTAAACTTCTATGATTGGGCAATCAGAGACCCGAATAGATCGTATTATATTATGGTTAATATAAGAATTCTGCGTAATTCTATCACGTTTGTTCAATTTACGTCTCTCCGATTTCAGATAGCGTATTGGGCTAAGCGGCACCTTAAAGCGCATGAAATGACGAGGAAAATGCAGTATTAAACTTCTATGATAGGGCAACCAGAGACCCGATTAGATCATTTTATATTTTTGTTAATATAAGAATTCTGCGTAATTCTATCACATTTGTTCAATTTACGTCGCTCCTATTTCAGATAGCGTATTGGGCTAAGCGGCATCTCAAAGCGCATGAAATGGCTAGTAAAATGCACTATTAAACTTCTAGGGTAGGGCAAACAGAGACCCGATTAGATCATTTTACATTAAGGTTGATATAAGAATTCAGCGAAATTCTATCACATTTGTTCAATTTACGTCGCTCCTATTTCAGATAGCGTATTGGGCTAAGCGGCATCTCAAAGCGCACGAAATGGCGAGTGAAATACAATATTAAACTTCTAGGGCAGGGCGAACAGAGACCCGATTAGAACATTTTACATTAAGGTTAATATAAGAATTCAGCAAAATTCTATCACATTTGTTCAATTTACGTCGCTCATATTTCAGGGAGCGTATTGGGCTAATCGGCATCTCAAAGCGCAAGAAATGGCGAGTAAAATGCACTATTAAACTTCTAAGGTAGGGCAAACAGAGACCCGATTAGATCATTTTATATTATGGTTAATTTAAGAATTCAGCGAAATTCTATCACATTTGTTCAATTCACGTTGCTCCTATTTCAGATAGCGTACTGGGCTAGCCGGCATCTTAAAGCGCGTGGAATGGCGAGCAAAATGCAATATTAAACTTCTATGATAGGGCAATCAGCGACCCGATTAAATCATTTTATATTTTGGTTAATATAAGAATTCAGCGAAATTCTATCACATTTGTTCAATTTACGTCGCTCCTATTTCAGATAGCGTAATGGGCTAAGCGGCATCTCAAAGCGCATGAAATGGCGAGTAAAATGCACTATTAAACTTCTAGGGTAAGGCAAGCAGAGATCCGTTTAGATCATTTTATATTATGGTTAATTTAAGAATTCAGCAAAATTCTATCACATTTGTTCAATTTACGTCGCTCCCACTTCAAATAGCGTATTGGGCTAAGCGACATCTCAAAGTGCATGAAATGACAAGCGAAATGCACTATTAAACTTCTAGGGTAGGGCAAACAGAGACCCTATTAGATCATTTTATATTATGATTAATATAAGAATTCTGCGTAATTCTATCACATTTGTTCAATTTACGTCGCGCCTATTTTAGATAGCGTTATGGTTTAGGTGGCATCTTAAAGCGCATGAGATGCCGAGCAAAATGTACTATTAAACTTCTACGATAGGGATATCAGAGACCCGATTAGATCATTTTATATTATGGGTAATATAAGAATTCTGCGTAATTCGATCACATTTGTTCAATTTACGTCGCTCCTATTTCAGATAGCGTATTGGGATAGGGGGCATCTTAAAGCGCATGGACTGACGAGTAAAATGCACTATTAGAATTCTATGATAGGGCAATCAGAGACCAGATTAGATCATTCTATATTATGGTTAATATAAGAATTCTGCAGAATTCTATCACATTTGTTCAATTTACGTCGCTCCTATTTCAGATCGGGGATTGGGCTAGGCGGCATCTTAAAGCGCGTGGAATGACCAGTAAAATGCACTAGTAACCTTCTATGACAGGGCGATCAGAGACCCGATTAGATTATTTTATATTATGGTTAACATAAGAATTCAGCGAAATTCTATCACATTTGTTCAATTTACGTCGCTCCTATTTCAAATAGCGTATTGGGCTAAGCGGCACATTAAAGCGCATGAAATGGCGAGTAAAATGCACTATTAAACTTCTATGATAGGGCAATCAGAGACCCGATTAGATCATATTATATTATGGTTAATATAAGAATTCTGCGTAATTCTATCACATTTGTTCAATTTACGTCGCTCCTATTTCAGATAGCGTATTGGACTAGGCGGCACCTTAAAGCGCATGAAATGACGAGTAAAATGCACTATTCAATTTCTATGATAGGGCAATCATAGACCCGATTAGATCATGTTATATTATGGTTAATATAATAATTTTGCGTAGTTCTATCACAGTTGCTCAATTTACGTATCTCCAATTTGAGATAGCGGATTGGGCTAAGCGGCACCATAAAGCGCATGAAATGACGTGTAAAATGCACTATGAACCTTCTATGATAGGGCAACCAGAGACCCGATTAGATCATTTTATATTATGGTTAATATAAAAATTCGGCGTAATTTTATCACATTTGTTCAATTTACGTCGCCCCTGTTTCAGATAGCGTATTGGGCTAGGTTGCATCTTAAAGCGCATGAAACGTCGAGTAAAATGCACTATTAAACTTCTAGGGTAGGGCAATCAGAGACCTGATTAGATCATTTTATATTATGGTTAATTTAAGAATTCAGGGAAACTCAATCACACTTGTTCCATTTACGTAGCTCCAATTTCAGATAGCGTATTGGGCTAGGCGGCATCTTAAAGCGCATGAAATGTCGAGTAACATGCACTACTAAACTTCTCGGATAGGGTAAACAGAGACGCGATTAGATCATCTTATATTATTGGTAATATAATAATTCAGCGAAATTCTATCACATTTGTTCAATTTACGTCGCTCCTATTTGAGATAGCGTATTGAGCTAGGGGGCATCCTAAATCGCATGATATGGCGAATAAAATGCACTACAAACCTTCTCGGATACGGCCATCAGAGACCCAATTAGATCATTTTATATTATGGTTAATATAAGAATTCAGCGATATTCTATCACATTTGTTCAATTTACGTCGCTCCTATTTCAGATAGCGTATTGGGCTAAGCTGAATCCTAAAGCGTATCAAGTGTCGATTAAAATGCACTACTAAACTTCAATGATAGGGCAATTAGAGACCCGATTAGATCATTTTATATTATTGTTAATATCAGAATTCAACGTAATTTTATCACATTTGTTCAATTTGCGTCGCTCCTATTTCAGATATCGTATTGGGCTAAGCGGCATCTTAATGCGCATGAAATGTCGAGTAAAATGCACTTCTAAACTTCTAGGATAGGACAATCAGAGACACGATTAGGTCACCTTATATTATGGTTAATATAAGATTTCTGCGTAATTCTATCACATTTGTTCAATTTATGACGCTCCAATTTCAGATAGCGTATAGGGATAGGTGGCATTTTAAAGCGCATGAAATGTCCAGTAAAATGCACTATTAAACTTCTATGATAGGGCAATCAGAGACCCGAATAGATCGTATTATATTATGGTTAATATAAGAATTCTGCGTAATTCTATCACATTTGTTCAATTTATGTCGCGCCTATTTCAGATAGCGTATTGGGCTAGGCGGCACCTTAAAGCGCATGAAATGACGTGTAAAATGCACTATTAAACTTCTATGATAGGGCAATCAGAGACCCGAATAGATCGTATTATGTTATGGTTAATATAAGAATTCTGCGTAATTCTATCACGTTTGTTCAATTTGCGTAGCTCCAATTTCAGATAGAGCATTGGACTAGGCGGCATCTTAAAGCGCACGAAATGTCGAGTAAAATGCACTACTAACCTTCTGTGATAGGGCAATCAAAGTCCCGATTAGATCAATCTATATTATGGTTAATATAAGAATTCTGCGTAATTCTATCACATTTGTTCAATTTATGTCGCTCCTATTTCAGTTAGCGTATTGCTCTTGGCGGCACCTTAAAGTGCATGAAATGACGAGTAAAATGCACTATTAAACTTCTATGATAGGGCAATCAGAGACCCGATTAGATCATTTTGTATTATTGTTAATATAAGAATTCAACGTAGTTTTATCACATTTGTTCAATTTACGTCGCTCCTATTTCAGATAGCGTATTGGGCTAAGCGGCTCCTTAAAGCGCATCAAATGCCGAGCAAAATGCACTATTAAACTTCTATGATAGGGCAAACGGAGACACGATTAGATCATTTTACATTATTGTTAATATAAGAATTCGGCGTAATTTTATCACATTTGTTCAATTTACGTCGCCCCTATTTCAGATAGCGTATTGGGCTAGGTTGCATCATAAAGCGCATGAAATGACGAGTACAATGCACTATTAAAATTCTAGGGTAGGGCAATCAGAGACCCGATTAGATCATTTTATATTATTGTTAATATAAGAATTCAACGTAATATTATCACATTTGTTCAATTTACGTCGTCCCTATTTCAGATAGCGTATTGGGCTAGGTTGCATCATAAAGCGCATGAAATGGCGAGTAAAATGCAGTATTAAAATTCTAGGGTAGGGCAATCAGAGACCCGATTAGATCATTTTATATTATTGTTAATATAACAATTCAACGTAATTTTATCACATTTGTTCAATTTACGTCGCTCCTATTTCAGATAGCGTACTGGGCTAAGCGGCATCTTAAAGCGCATGAAATGTCGAGTAAAATGCACTACTAAACTTCTAGGATAGGGCAATCAGAGACCCGATTAGATCATTTTATATTATGGTTAATATAAGAATTCTGCGTAACTCTGTCACATTTGTTCAATTTACGTAGCTCCAATTTCAGATAGCGTATTGGGCTAAGCGGCACCTTAAAGCGCATGAAATGACGAGTAAAATGCACCATTAAACATCTATGATAGGGCAATCGGAGACACGATTAGATCATTTAATAAAATTGTTACTATAAGAATTCGGCGTAATTTTATCACATTTGTTCAATTTACGTCGCCCCTATTTCAGATAGCGTATTGGGCTAGGTTGCATCATAAAGCGCATGAAATGACGAGTAAAATGCACTACTAAACTTCCATGGTAAGGCAATCAGAGACCCGAATAGATCATATTATATTATGGTTATATAAGAATTCTGCGTAATTCCATCACATTTGTTCAATTTACGTCGCTCCTATTTCAGATAGCGTATTGGGCTAAGCGGCATCTTAAAGCGCATGAAATGTCGAGTAAAATGCACTACTAAACTTCTAGGATAGGGCAGTCAGAGTCCCGATTAGATCATCTTAAATTATGGTTAATATAAGAATTCATGCGTAATTCTATCACATTTGTTCAATTTACGTCGCTCCTATTTCAGATAGCGTATTGGGCAAGGCTACAGCTTAAAGCGCGTGGAATAACGAGTAAAATTCACTATGAAACTTCTATGATAGGGCAACCATAGACCCGAAATGATCATATTATATTATTTTAATATAAGAATTCTGCGTAATTCTGTCACATTTGTTCAATTTACGTCGCTCCTACTTCAGGTAGCGTATTGAGCTAGGTGGCATGTTAAGGCGCATGAAATGTCGAGTAAAATGCTCTAGTAAACTACTAGGGTAGGGCAAACAGACGGCCGATTACATGATTTTATATTATGGTTAATTTAAGAATTCAGCGAAATTTTATCACATTTGTTCAATCTACGTCGCTCCTATTTCATATAGCGTATTGGGCTAGGCGGCACCTTAAAGCGCATGAAATGACGAGTAAAATGCAATATTAAACTTCTATGATATGGCAATCAGAGACCCGAATAGATCGTATTATATTATGGTTAATATAAGAATTCAACGTAATTTTATCACATTTGTTCAATTTATGTCGATCCAATTTCAGATAGCGAATTGGGCTAGGCGGCACGATAAAGCGCATGGAATGACGAGTAAAATGCACTATTAAACTTCTATGATTGGGCAATCAGAGACCCGAATAGATCGTATTATATTATGGTTAATATAAGAATTCTGCGTAATTCTATCACGTTTGTTCAATTTACGTCTCTCCGATTTCAGATAGCGTATTGGGCTAAGCGGCACCTTAAAGCGCATGAAATGACGAGGAAAATGCAGTATTAAACTTCTATGATAGGGCAATCAGAGACCCGATTAGATCATTTTATATTATTGTTAATATAAGAATTCTGCGTAATTCTATCACATTTGTTCAATTTACGTCGCTCCTATTTCAGATAGCGTATTGGGCTAAGCGGCATCTCAAAGCGCATGAAATGGCGAGTAAAATGCACTATTAAACTTCTAGGGTAGGGCAAACAGAGACCCGATTAGATCATTTTACATTAAGGTTAATATAAGAATTCAGCGAAATTCTATCACATTTGTTCAATTTACGTCGCTCCTATTTCAGATAGCGTATTGGGCTAAGCGGCATCTCAAAGCGCACGAAATGGCGAGTGAAATACAATATTAAACTTCTAGGGCAGGGCGAACAGAGACCCGATTAGAACATTTTACATTAAGGTTAATATAAGAATTCAGCAAAATTCTATCACATTTGTTCAATTTACGTCGCTCATATTTCAGGGAGCGTATTGGGCTAATCGGCATCTCAAAGCGCAAGAAATGGCGAGTAAAATGCACTATTAAACTTCTAAGGTAGGGCAAACAGAGACCCGATTAGATCATTTTATATTATGGTTAATTTAAGAATTCAGCGAAATTCTATCACATTTGTTCAATTCACGTTGCTCCTATTTCAGATAGCGTACTGGGCTAGCCGGCATCTTAAAGCGCGTGGAATGGCGAGCAAAATGCAATATTAAACTTCTATGATAGGGCAATCAGCGACCCGATTAAATCATTTTATATTTTGGTTAATATAAGAATTCAGCGAAATTCTATCACATTTGTTCAATTTACGTCGCTCCTATTTCAGATAGCGTAATGGGCTAAGCGGCATCTCAAAGCGCATGAAATGGCGAGTAAAATGCACTATTAAACTTCTAGGGTAAGGCAAGCAGAGATCCGTTTAGATCATTTTATATTATGGTTAATTTAAGAATTCAGCAAAATTCTATCACATTTGTTCAATTTACGTCGCTCCCACTTCAAATAGCGTATTGGGCTAAGCGACATCTCAAAGTGCATGAAATGACAAGCGAAATGCACTATTAAACTTCTAGGGTAGGGCAAACAGAGACCCTATTAGATCATTTTATATTATGATTAATTTAAGAATTCTGCGTAATTCTATCACATTTGTTCAATTTACGTCGCGCCTATTTTAGATAGCGTTATGGTTTAGGTGGCATCTTAAAGCGCATGAGATGCCGAGCAAAATGTACTATTAAACTTCTACGATAGGGATATCAGAGACCCGATTAGATCATTTTATATTATGGGTAATATAAGAATTCTGCGTAATTTTATCACATTTGTTCAATTTACGTCGCACCTATTTCAGATAGCGTATTGGGATAGGGGGCATCTTAAAGCGCATGGACTGACGAGTAAAATGCACTATTAGAATTCTATGATAGGGCAATCAGAGACCAGATTAGATCATTCTATATTATGGTTAATATAAGAATTCTGCAGAATTCTATCACATTTGTTCAATTTACGTCGCTCCTATTTCAGATCGGGGATTGGGCTAGGCGGCATCTTAAAGCGCGTGGAATGACCAGTAAAATGCACTAGTAACCTTCTATGACAGGGCGATCAGAGACCCGATTAGATTATTTTATATTATGGTTAACATAAGAATTCAGCGAAATTCTATCACATTTGTTCAATTTACGTCGCTCCTATTTCAAATAGCGTATTGGGCTAAGCGGCACATTAAAGCGCATGAAAAGGCGAGTAAAATGGACTATTAAACTTCTATGATAGGGCAATCAGAGACCCGATTAGATCATATTATATTATGGTTAATATAAGAATTCTGCGTAATTCTATCACATTTGTTCAATTTACGTCGCTCCTATTTCAGATAGCGTATTGGACTAGGCGGCACCTTAAAGCGCATGAAATGGCGAGTAAAATGCACTATTCAATTTCTATGATAGGGCAATCATAGACCCGATTAGATCATGTTATATTATGGTTAATATAATAATTTTGCGTAGTTCTATCACAGTTGCTCAATTTACGTATCTCCAATTTGAGATAGCGGATTGGGCTAAGCGGCACCTTAAAGCGCATGAAATGACGTGTAAAATGCACTATGAACCTTCTATGATAGGGCAACCAGAGACCCGATTAGATCATTTTATATTATTGTTAATATAAAAATTCGGCGTAATTTTATCACATTTGTTCAATTTACGTCGCCCCTGTTTCAGATAGCGTATTGGGCTAGGTTGCATCTTAAAGCGCATGAAACGTCGAGTAAAATGCACTATTAAACTTCTAGGGTAGGGCAAACGGAGACCTGATTAGATCATTTTCTATTATGGTTAATTTAAGAATTCAGGGAAACTCAATCACACTTGTTCAATTTACGTAGCTCCAATTTCAGATAGCGTATTGGGCTAGGCGGCATCTTAAAGCGCATGAAATGTCGAGTAACATGCACTACTAAACTTCTCGGATAGGGTAAACAGAGACGCGATTAGATCATCTTATATTATTGGTAATATAATAATTCAGCGAAATTCTATCACATTTGTTCAATTTACGTCGCTCCTATTTGAGATAGCGTATTGAGCTAGGGGGCATCCTAAATCGCATGATATGGCGAATAAAATGCACTACAAACCTTCTCGGATACGGCCATCAGAGACCCAATTAGATCATTTTATATTATGGTTAATATAAGAATTCAGCGATATTCTATCACATTTGTTCAATTTACGTCGCTCCTATTTCAGATAGCGTATTGGGCTAAGCTGAATCCTAAAGCGTATCAAGTGTCGATTAAAATGCACTACTAAACTTCAATGATAGGGCAATTAGAGACCCGATTAGATCATTTTATATTATTGTTAATATCAGAATTCAACGTAATTTTATCACATTTGTTCAATTTGCGTCGCTCCTATTTCAGATATCGTATTGGGCTAAGCGGCATCTTAATGCGCATGAAATGTCGAGTAAAATGCACTTCTAAACTTCTAGGATAGGACAATCAGAGACACGATTAGGTCACCTTATATTATGGTTAATATAAGATTTCTGCGTAATTCTATCACATTTGTTCAATTTATGACGCTCCAATTTCAGATAGCGTATAGGGATAGGTGGCATTTTAAAGCGCATGAAATGTCCAGTAAAATGCACTATTAAACTTCTATGATAGGGCAATCAGAGACCCGAATAGATCGTATTATATTATGGTTAATATAAGAATTCTGCGTAATTCTATCACATTTGTTCAATTTACGTCGCGCCTATTTCAGATAGCGTATTGGGCTAGGCGGCACCTTAAAGCGCATGAAATGACGTGTAAAATGCACTATTAAACTTCTATGATAGGGCAATCAGAGACCCGAATAGATCGTATTATGTTATGGTTAATATAAGAATTCTGCGTAATTCTATCACGTTTGTTCAATTTGCGTAGCTCCAATTTCAGATAGAGCATTGGACTAGGCGGCATCTTAAAGCGCACGAAATGTCGAGTAAAATGCACTACTAACCTTCTGTGATAGGGCAATCAAAGTCCCGATTAGATCAATCTATATTATGGTTAATATAAGAATTCTGCGTAATTCTATCACATTTGTTCAATTTATGTCGCTCCTATTTCAGTTAGCGTATTGCGCTTGGCGGCACCTTAAAGTGCATGAAATGGCGAGTAAAATGCACTACTAAACTTCTATGACAGTGCAATCAGAGACCCGATTAGATCATTTTATATTATTGTTAATATAAGAATTCAACGTAGTTTTATCACATTTGTTCAATTTACGTCGCTCCTATTTCAGATAGCGTATTGGGCTAAGCGGCTCCTTAAAGCGCATCAAATGCCGAGCAAAATGCACTATTAAACTTCTATGATAGGGCAAACGGAGACACGATTAGATCATTTTACATTATTGTTAATATAAGAATTCGGCGTAATTTTATCACATTTGTTCAATTTACGTCGCCCCTATTTCAGATAGCGTATTGGGCTAGGTTGCATCATAAAGCGCATGAAATGACGAGTAAAATGCACTATTAAACTTCTATGACAGTGCAATCAGAGACCCGATTAGATCATTTTGTATTATTGTTAATATAAGAATTCAACGTAGTTTTATCACATTTGTTCAATTTACGTCGCTCCTATTTCAGATAGCGTATTGGGCTAAGCGGCACCTTAAAGCGCATGAAATGACGTGTCAAATGCACCATTAAACATCTATGATAGGTCAATCGGAGACACGATTAGATCATTTAATAAAATTGTTACTATAAGAATTCGGCGTAATTTTATCACATTTGTTCAATTTACGTCGCCCCTATTTCAGATAGCGTATTGGGCTAGGTTGCATCATAAAGCGCATGAAATGACGAGTAAAATGCACTACTAAACTTCCATGGTAAGGCAATCAGAGACCCGAATAGATCATATTATATTATGGTTATATAAGA
Organism: Macropis europaea; assembly: GCA_916610135.2. NCBI lineage: Eukaryota > Metazoa > Arthropoda > Insecta > Hymenoptera > Melittidae > Macropis > Macropis europaea. The sequence goes on from CAKAJE020001999.1 coordinate 59,827, forward strand.
ATTCTGCGTAATTCCATCACATTTGTTCAATTTACGTCGCTCCTATTTCAGATAGCGTATTGGGCTAAGCGGCATCTTAAAGCGCATGAAATGTCGAGTAAAATGCACTACTAAACTTCTAGGATAGGGCAGTCAGAGTCCCGATTAGATCAACTTATATTATGATTAATATAAGAATTCAGTGTAATTCTATCACATTCGTTCAATTTACGTGGCTCCAATTTCAGGTGGCGTATTGGGCTTAGCGGCATCTTAAAGCGCTCGAAATGTCGAGTAAAATGCACTGCTAACCGTCTATGACAGGGCAATCAGAGACCCGATTAGATCATTTTATATTATGGTTAATATAAGAATTCTGCGTAACTCTGTCACATTTGTTCAATTTACGTAGCTCAAATTTGAGATAGCGGATTGGGCTAGACGGCACCTTAAAGCGCATGAAATGACGAGTAAAATGCACTACTAAACTTCCATGATAGGGCAATCAGAGACCCGAATAGATCATATTATATTATGGTTAATATAAGAATTCTGCGTAATTCTATCACATTTGTTCAATTTACGTCGCCCCTATTTCAGATTGCGTATTGGGCTAGGTGGCATCTTAAAGCGCATGAAATGGCGAGTAAAATGCACAATTAAACTTCTAGGGTAGGGCAAACAGAGACCCGATTAGATCGTTTCATACTATGGTTAATTTAAGAATTCAGCAAAACTCAATCACCCTTGTTCAATTTACGTAGCTCCAACTTCAGATAGCATATTGGGCTAGGCGGCATCTTAAAGCGCATGAAATGTCGAGTAACATGCACTACTAAACTTCTCGGATAGGGCAAACAGAGACGCGATTAGATCATTTTATATTATTCTTAATATAAGAATTTACCGTCATTTTATCACATTTTTCAATTTACGTCGCACCTATTTCAGAGAGCGTATTGGACCAGACGGCATCTTAAAGCGCATGAAATGTCGAGTAAAATGCACTACTAAACTTCTCTGATAGGGCAATCAGAGACCCGATTAGATCATTCTATATTATGGTTAATATAAGAATTCTGCGTAATTCTGTTACATTTGTTCAATTTATGTTGCTCCTATTTCAGATAGCGTACTGGGCTAGGCGGCACCTTAAGGCACATGAAATGGCGATTAAAATGCAGTATTAAACTTCTATGATAGGGCAATCAGAGTACCGAATAGATCGTATTATATTATGGTTAATATAAGAATTCTGCGTAATTCTATCGCATTTGTTCAAATTACGTCGCTCCTATTTCAGATAATATATTGGGCATGGAGGCAAGTTAAAGCGCGAGGAATGACGAGTAAAATGCACTCCTGACCTTCTATGATAGGGCAATCAGAGACCCGATTAGATCATTTTAAATTATGGTTAATATAAGAATTCTACGTAATTCTATCACAGTTGTTCAATTTACGTCGCTCCTATTTCAGATAGCGTATTGGGCTAAGCGGCACCTTAAAACGCATGAAATGGCGAGTAAAATGCACTACTAAACTTCTTCGGTACGGCAATCAGAGACCCGATTAGATCATTTTATATTATGGTTAATATAAGAATTCTGCGTAATTCTATCACATTTGTTCAAATTACGTCGCCCCTATTTCAGATAATATATTGGGCTTGGAGGCAACTTAAAGCGCGTGGAATGACGAGTAAAATGCACTCCTAACCTTCTATGATAGGGCAATCAGAGACCCGATTAGATCATTTTAAATTATGGTTAATATAAGAATTCTACGTAATTCTATCACAGTTGTTCAATTTACGTCGCTCCTATTTCAGATAGCGTATTGGGCGAGGCGGCATCTTAAAGCGCATGTAATGTCGAGTAAAATGCACTACTAAACTTCTCTGATAGGGCAATCAGAGATCCGATTATGTCATTTTAAATTATAGTTAATATAAGAATTCTGCGTAATTCTATCACATTTGTTCAATTTACGTCGCTCCTACTTCAGATAGCACATTGGGCTAAGCGGCACCTTAAAGCATATGACATGACGAGTAAAATGCACTATTAAACTACACGGATAGGGCAATCAGAGACCCGATTAGATCATTTTATGTTATGGTTAATATAAGAATTCAGCGAAATTCTATCATATTTGTTCAATTTACGTCGCTCCTATTTCAGATAGTGTATTGGGCTAAGCGGCATCTTAAAGCGCATGAAATGTCGAGTAAAATGCACCACTAAACTTCTAGGATAGGGCAATCAGAGACCCGATTAGATCATCTTATATTATGATTAATATAAGAATTCTGCGTAATTCTCTCACATTTGTTCAATTTACGTCGCTCCTATTTCAGATAGCGTATTGTTCTAAGCGGTACCTTAAAGCGCATGAAATGACGAGTAAAATCCACTATTCAACATCTATGATAGGGCAATCAGAGACCCGATTAGATCATTTTAAATTATGGTTAATATAACAATTCTGCGTAATTCTATCACATTTGATCAATTTACGTCGCTCCTATTTCAGATAGCGTATTGGGCTAGGCGGCACCTTAAAGCGCATGAAATGGCGAGTAAAATGCACTATTAAACTTCTAGGTTAGGGCAAACAGAGACCCGATTAGATCATTTTATATCATGGTTAATATAAGAATTCTGCGTAATTCTCTCACATTTGTTCAATTTACGTCGCTCCTATTTCAGATAGCGTATTGTTCTAAGCGGTACCTTAAAGCGCATGAAATGACGAGTAAAATGCAGTATTAAACTTCTTTGATAGGGCAATCAGAGACCCGATGAGATCATTTTGTATTATGTTTAATATAAGAACTCTGCGTATCTCTATCACATTTATTCAATTTACGCAGCTCCAATTTCAGATAGCGGATTGGGCTAGGCGGCACCTTAAAGCGCACGAAATGTCGAGTAAAATGCACTACTGAACTTCTGTGATAGGGCAATCAGAGACCCGATTAGATCATCTTAAATTATGGTTAATATAAGAATTCATGCGTAATTCTATCACATTTGTTCAATTTACGTCGCTCCTATTTCAGATAGCGTATTGGGCAAGGCTACAGCTTAAAGCGCGTGGAATGACGAGTAAAATTCACTATGAAACTTCTATGATAGGGCAACCATAGACCCGAAATGATCATATTATATTATTTTAATATAAGAATTCTGCGTAATTCTGTCACATTTGTTCAATTTACGTCGCTCCTACTTCAGGTAGCGTATTGAGCTAGGTGGCATGTTAAGGCGCATGAAATGTCGAGTAAAATGCTCTAGTAAACTACTAGGGTAGGGCAAACAGACGGCCGATTACATGATTTTATATTATGGTTAATTTAAGAATTCAGCGAAATTTTATCACATTTGTTCAATCTACGTCGCTCCTATTTCATATAGCGTATTGGGCTAGGCGGCACCTTAAAGCGCATGAAATGACGAGTAAAATGTACTATTAAACTTCTATGATATGGCAATCAGAGACCCGAATAGATCGTATTATATTATGGTTAATATAAGAATTCAACGTAATTTTATCACATTTGTTCAATTTATGTCGATCCAATTTCAGATAGCGAATTGGGCTAGGCGGCACGATAAAGCGCATGGAATGACGAGTAAAATGCACTATTAAACTTCTATGATTGGGCAATCAGAGACCCGAATAGATCGTATTATATTATGGTTAATATAAGAATTCTGCGTAATTCTATCACGTTTGTTCAATTTACGTCTCTCCGATTTCAGATAGCGTATTGGGCTAAGCGGCATCTCAAAGCGCATGAAATGGCTAGTAAAATGCACTATTAAACTTCTAGGGTAGGGCAAACAGAGACCCGATTAGATCATTTTACATTAAGGTTGATATAAGAATTCAGCGAAATTCTATCACATTTGTTCAATTTACGTCGCTCCTATTTCAGATAGCGTATTGGGCTAAGCTGAATCCTAAAGCGTATCAAGTGTCGATTAAAATGCACTACTAAACTTCAATGATAGGGCAATTAGAGACCCGATTAGATCATTTTATATTATTGTTAATATCAGAATTCAACGTAATTTTATCACATTTGTTCAATTTGCGTCGCTCCTATTTCAGATATCGTATTGGGCTAAGCGGCATCTTAATGCGCATGAAATGTCGAGTAAAATGCACTTCTAAACTTCTAGGATAGGACAATCAGAGACACGATTAGGTCACCTTATATTATGGTTAATATAAGATTTCTGCGTAATTCTATCACATTTGTTCAATTTATGACGCTCCAATTTCAGATAGCGTATAGGGATAGGTGGCATTTTAAAGCGCATGAAATGTCCAGTAAAATGCACTATTAAACTTCTATGATAGGGCAATCAGAGACCCGAATAGATCGTATTATATTATGGTTAATATAAGAATTCTGCGTAATTCTATCACATTTGTTCAATTTATGTCGCTCCTATTTCAGATAGCGTATTGGGCTAGGCGGCACCTTAAAGCGCATGAAATGACGTGTAAAATGCACTATTAAACTTCTATGATAAGGCAATCAGAGACCCGAATAGATCGTATTATGTTATGGTTAATATAAGAATTCTGCGTAATTCTATCACGTTTGTTCAATTTGCGTAGCTCCAATTTCAGATAGAGCATTGGACTAGGCGGCATCTTAAAGCGCACGAAATGTCGAGTAAAATGCACTACTAACCTTCTGTGATAGGGCAATCAAAGTCCCGATTAGATCAATCTATATTATGGTTAATATAAGAATTCTGCGTAATTCTATCACATTTGTTCAATTTATGTCGCTCCTATTTCAGTTAGCGTATTGCGCTTGGCGGCACCTTAAAGTGCATGAAATGACGAGTAAAATGCACTATTAAACTTCTATGATAGGGCAATCAGAGACCCGATTAGATCATTTTGTATTATTGTTAATATAAGAATTCAACGTAGTTTTATCACATTTGTTCAATTTACGTCGCTCCTATTTCAGATAGCGTATTGGGCTAAGCGGCTCCTTAAAGCGCATCAAATGCCGAGCAAAATGCACTATTAAACTTCTATGATAGGGCAAACGGAGACACGATTAGATCATTTTACATTATTGTTAATATAAGAATTCGGCGTAATTTTATCACATTTGTTCAATTTACGTCGCCCCTATTTCAGATAGCGTATTGGGCTAGGTTGCATCATAAAGCGCATGAAATGACGAGTACAATGCACTATTAAAATTCTAGGGTAGGGCAATCAGAGACCCGATTAGATCATTTTATATTATTGTTAATATAAGAATTCAACGTAATATTATCACATTTGTTCAATTTACGTCGTCCCTATTTCAGATAGCGTATTGGGCTAGGTTGCATGATAAAGCGCATGAAATGGCGAGTAAAATGCAGTATTAAAATTCTAGGGTAGGGCAATCAGAGACCCGATTAGATCATTTTATATTATTGTTAATATAACAATTCAACGTAATTTTATCACATCTGTTCAATTTACGTCGCTCCTATTTCAGATAGCGTACTGGGCTAAGCGGCATCTTAAAGCGCATGAAATGTCGAGTAAAATGCACTACTAAACTTCTAGGATAGGGCAGTCAGAGACCCGATTAGATCATTTTATATTATGGTTAATATAAGAATTCTGCGTAACTCTGTCACATTTGTTCAATTTACGTAGCTCAAATTTGAGATAGCGGATTGGGCTAGACGGCACCTTAAAGCGCATGAAATGACGAGTAAAATGCACTACTAAACTTCCATGATAGGGCAATCAGAGACCCGAATAGATCATATTATATTATGGTTAATATAAGAATTCTGCGTAATTCTATCACATTTGTTCAATTTACGTCGCCCCTATTTCAGATTGCGTATTGGGCTAGGTGGCATCTTAAAGCGCATGAAATGGCGAGTAAAATGCACAATTAAACTTCTAGGGTAGGGCAAACAGAGACCCGATTAGATCGTTTCATACTATGGTTAATTTAAGAATTCAGCAAAACTCAATCACCCTTGTTCAATTTACGTAGCTCCAACTTCAGATAGCGTATTGGGCTAAGCGGCACCTTAAGGCGCATGAAATGACGAGTAAAATGCACTATTAAACGTCTCTGATAGGGCAATCGGAGACACGATTAGATCATTTTATATTATTGTTAATATAAGAATGCGGCGTAATTTTATCACATTTGTTCAATTTACGTCGCCCCTATTTCAGATAGCGTATTGGGCTAGGTTGCATCATAAAGCGCATGAAATGTCGAGTAAAATGCACTATTAAAATTCTAGGGTAGGGCAAACAGAGAGCCGATTAGATCATTTTATATTATGGTTAATTTAAGAATTCAGCGAAACTCTATCACACTTGTTCAATTTACGTCGCTCCTATTTCAAATAGCGTATTGGGCTAAGCGGCACATTAGAGCGCATGAAATGACGAGTAAAATACACTGCTAACCTTCTATGATAGGGCAATCAGAGACCCGATTAGGTTATTTTATATTATGTTTAATATAAGAATTCAGCGAAATTCTATCACATTTGTTCAATTTACGTCGCTCCTATTTCAGGTAGCGTATTGGGCTAAGCGGCATCTCAAAGCGCATGAAGTGCCGAGTAAAATGCACTATTAAACTTCTAGGGTAGGTCGAATAGAGACCCGATTAGATCATTTTATATTATGTTTAATATAAGAATTCTGCGTAATTGTATCACATTTGTTCAATTTTCGTCGCTCCTATTTCAGATAGCGTACTGGGCTGTGTGGCATCTTAAAGCGCATGAAATGACGAGTAAAATGCACTATTCTACTTCTATGATGGGGCAATCAGAGACCCGATTAGATCATTTTAAATTATGGTTAATACAAGAATTCAGCGAAATTCTATCACATTTGTTCAATTTACGTCGCTCCTATTTCAGATAGCGTATTGGGCTAAACGGCACCTTAAAGCGCATGAAATGACGAGTAAAATGCACCATTAAACTTCTATGACGGGGCAATCAGAGACCCGATTATATCATTTTATATTATTGTTAATATAAGAATGCAGCGTAATTTTATCACATTTGTTCAATTTACGTCGCCCCTATTTCAGATAGCGTTTTGGGGTAGGTGGCATCTTAAAGCGCATGAAATGTCGAGTGAAATGCACTACAAAACTTCTAGGATAGGGCAATCAGAGACCCGATTAGGTCATCGTATATTATGATTAATATAAGAATTCAGCCTAATTCTATCACATTTTTTCAATTTACGTCGCTCCGATTTCAGATACCGGATTGGGCTAGACGGCACCTTAAAGCGCATGAAATGACGAGTAAAATGCACTACTAAACTTCTCGGATAGGGCAATCAGAGACCCGATTAGGTCATCTTATACTATGGTTAATTTAAGAATTCAGAGAAATTCTATCACATTTGTTCAATTTACGTCGCTCCTATTTCAGATAGCGTAATGGGCCAAGCGGCACCTTAAAGCGCATGAAATCATGAGTAACATGCACTATTAAACTTCTATGATAGGGCAATCAGAGACCTGAATTGATCGTATTCTATTATGGTTAATATAAGAATTCTGCGTAATTCTATCACATTTGTTCAATTTATGTCGCTCCTATTTCAGATAGCGTATGGGGCTAGGCGGCACCATAAAGCGCATGATGTGACGAGTAAAACGCACTACTAAACTTCTCGGATAGGGCAATCAGAGACCCGATTAGGTCATCTTATATTATGGTTAATATAAGAATTCAGCGAAATTCGATCACATTTGTACAATTTACGTCGCTCCTATTTCAGATCGCGTATTGGGCTAAGCGGCACCTTAAAGCGCATGAAATGACGATTAAAATGCACCATTAAACTTCTATGATAGGGCAATCAGAGACCCGATTGGATCATCTTATATTATGATTAATATTATAATTCAGTGTAATTCTCTCACATTTGTTCAATTTACGTCGCTCCTATTTCAGATAGCGTATTGGGCAAACGACATCTCAAAGCGCATGAAATGGCGATTGAATGCACTATTAAATTTCTAGGCTAGGGCGAACAGAGACCAGATTAGATCATTTTATATTTTGGTTAATATAAGAATTCTGCGAAATTCTATCACATTTGTTCAATTTACGCCGCTCCTGTTTCAGATAGCTTATTGGGCTTAGCGGCATCTCAAAGCGCATAAAGTGACGAGTGAAATGCACTATTAAACTTCTAGGGTAGAGCAAACAGAGACCCGATTAGATCATTTTATATTATGGTTAATTTAAGAATTCAGCAAAATTCTATCACATTTGTTCAACTTACGTCGCTCCTATTTCAGATAGCGTACTGGGCTAGGCGGCATCTTAAAACGTGTGGAATGGCGAGTAAAATGCACTATTAAACTTCTACGGTAGGGCAATAAGAGACCCGATTAGATCATTTTATATTATAGTGAATTTAAGAATTCAGCGAAATTCTCTCACATTTGTTCAATTTACGTCGCTCCTATTTCAGATAGCGTATTGGGCAAACGACATCTCAAAGCGCATGAAATGGCGATTAAATGCACTATTAAATTTCTAGGTTAGGGCGAACAGAGACCCGATTAGATCATCTTACATTATTGTTAATAAAAGAATTCAGCGAAATTCAATCACATTTGTTCTACTTACGTCGCTCCTATTTCAGATAGCGTACTGGGCTAAGCGGCATCTCAAAGCGCATGAAATGGCGAATAAAATGCACTATTAAACTTCTAGGTTAGAGCAAACAGAGACCCGATAAGATCATTTTATATTATGGTTAATTTAAGAATTCAGCAAAATTCTATCACATTTGGCCAATTTACGTCGCTCCTATTTCAGATAGCGTATTGGGCTAAGCGGCATCTCAAAGCGTATGAACTGGCGAATAAAATGCACTATTAAAGTTCTATGATAGGGCAATCAGAGACACGATTAGATCATTTTACATTATGGTTAATAAAAGAATTCAGCGAAATTCTATCACATTTGTTCAATTTACATCGCTCCTATTTCAGATAACGTATTGGGCTAAGCGGTATCTCAAAGCGCATGAAATGACGAGTGAAAAGCGCTACTAAACTTATAGGGCAGGGCGAACAGAGACCCTATTCGATCATTTTACATTAAGGTTAATATAAGAATTCACGGAAATTCTATCACATTTGTTCAATTTACGTCGCTCCTATTTCAGATAGCGTATTGGGCTATGCGGCATCTCAAAGCGCATGAAATGGCGAATAAAATGCACTATTAAACTTCTAGGGTAGGGCAAACAGAGACCCGATTCGATCATTTTATATTATGGTTAATTTAAGAATTCAGCGAAGTTCTATCACATTTGTTCAATTTACGTCGCTCCTATTTCAGATAGCGTATTGGGCTAAGCAGCATTTCAAAGCGCATGAAATGGCGAGTGAAATGCACTAATAAACTTCTAGGATAAGGCAAACAGAGACCCGATTAGATCATTTTATATTACGGTTAATATAAGAATGCAGCGTAATTCTATCACATTTGTTCATCTTACGTCGCTCCTATTTCAGATAGCGTACTGGGATAGGCGGCATCTTAAAGCGCGTGGAAGGGCCAGTAAAATGCACTACCAAACTTCTATGATAGAGCAATCAGAGACCCGATTAGATCATTTTATATTTTGGTTAATATAAGATTTCAGGGAAATTCTATCACATTTGTTCAATTTACGTCGCTCCTATTTCAGATAGCGTATTGGGCTAAGCGGCATCTCAAAGCGCATGAAATGGCGAACAAAATGCACTATTAAACTTCTAGGCTAGGGCGAACAGAGACCAGATTAGATCATTTTATATTTTGGTTAATATAAGAATTCTGCGAAATTCTATCACATTTGTTCAATTTACGTCGCTCCTATTTCAGATAGCTTATTGGGCTAGGCGGCATCTTAAAACGTGTGGAATGGCGAGTAAAATGCACTATTAAACTTCTATGATAGGGCAATCAGAGACCCGATTAGATCATTTTATATTTTGGTTAATATATGAATTCAGCGAAATTCTATCACATTTGGTCAATTTACGTCGCTCCTATTTCAGATAGCGTATTTGGCTAAGCGGCATCGCAAAGCGTATGAACTGGCGAATAAAATGCAATATTAAAGTTCTATGATAGGGCAATCAGAGACACGATTAGATCATTTTACATTATGGTTAATAAAAGAATTCAGCGAAATTCTATCACATTTGTTCAATTTACATCGCTCCTATTTCAGATAACGTATTGGGCTAAGCGGCATCTCAAAGCGCATGAAATGACGAGTGAAAAGCGCTATTAAACTTATAGGGCAGGGCGAACAGAGACCCTATTCGATCATTTTACATTAAGGTTAATATAAGAATTCAGCGAAATTCTACCACATTTGTTCAATTTACGTCGCTCCTATTTCAGATAGCGTATTGGGCTATGCGGCATCTCAAAGCGCATGAAATGGCGAATAAAATGCACTATGAAACTTCTAGGGTAGGGGAAACAGAGACCCGATTAGATCATTTTATATTATGGTTAATTTAAGAATTCAGCAAAATTCTATCACATTTGTTCAATTTACGCCGCTCCTATTTCAGATAGCGTACTGGGCTAGGAGGCATCTTAAAGCGCGTGGAATGGCGAGTATAATGCACTATTGAAGTTCTAGGCTAGGGCGAACAGAGACCCGATTAGATCATTTTACATTATGGTTAATAAAAGAATTAAGCGAAATTCCATCACATTTGTTCAATTTACATCGCTCCTATTTCAGATAGCGTATTGGGCTAAGCGCATCTCAATGCGCATGAAATGACGAGTAAAATGCACTATTAAACTTCTACGGCAGGGCAATAAGAGACCCGATTAGATCATTTTATATTATAGTGAATTTAAGAATTCAGCGAAATTCTCTCACATTTGTTCAATTTGCGTCGCTCCTATTTCAGATATGGTACTGGGCTAGGCGGCATCTTAAAGCGCGTGGAATGGCGAGTAAAATGCACTACTAAACTTCTATGATAGGGCAATCAGAGACCCGATTAGATCATTTTATATTTTGTTTAATATAGGATTTCGGGGAAATTGTATAACATTTGTTCAATTTACGTCGCTCCTATTTCAGATAGCGTATTGGGCTAAGCGGCATCTCAAAGCGCATGAAATGGCGATTAAATGCACTATTAAACTTCTAGGTTAGCGCGAACAGAGACCCGATTAGATCATTTCATATTATGGTTAATAAAAGGATTCAGCGAAATTCTATCACATTTGTTCAATTAAATCGCTCCTATTTCAGATAGCGTATTGGGCTAAGCGGCATCTCAATGCGCATGAAATGACAAGTAAAATGCACTATTAAACTTCTAGGGTAGGGCAATAAGAGACCCGGTTAGATCATTTTATATTATAGTGAATTTAAGAATTCAGCGAAATTCTCTCACATTTGTTCAATTTACGACGCTCCTATTTCAGATAGCGTATTGGGCTAAGCGGCATCTCAAAGCGCATGAAATGGCGAGTCAAATCCACTGTTAAACTGCTAGGGTAGGGGAAACAGAGACCCGATTAGATCATTGTATATTATGGTTAATTTAAGAATTCAGCAAAACTCTATCATATTTGTTCAATTTACGTCGCTCCTATTTCAGATAGCGTACTGGGCTAGGCGGCATCTTAAAGCACGTGGAATGGAGAGTAAAATGCACTATTAAAGTTCTAGGCTAGGGCGAACAGAGACCCGAATAGATCATTTTACATTATGGGTAATAAAAGAATTCACCGAAATTCTATCACATTTGTTCAATTTACATCGCTCCTATTTCAGATACCGTATTCGGCTAAGCGGCGTCTCAAAGCGCATGAAATGGCGAGTATAATGCACTATTAAACTTCTAGGACAAGGCAATCAAAGACCCGATTAGATCATTTAAATTATGGTTAATATAAGAATTATGCGTAGTTCTATCACATTTGTTCAATTTACGTTGCGCCTATTTCAGATACCGTATTGGGCTAAACGGCACCTTAAAGCGCATGAAATGACGAGTAAAATGCACCATTAAGCTTCTAGGACAAGGCAATCAAAGACCCGATTAGATCATTTAAATTATGGTTAATATAAGAATTATGCGTAGTTCTATCACATTTGTTCAATTTACGTTGCGCCTATTTCAGATACCGTATTGGGCTAAACGGCACCTTAAAGCGCATGAAATGACGAGTAAAATGCACCATTAAGCTTCTATGATAGGGCAATCAGAGACCCGATTATATCATTTCATATTATTGTTAATATAAGAATATAGCGTAATTTTATCACGTTTGTTCAATTTACATAGCTACAATTTCAGATAGCGTATTGGGATAGGCGGCATCTTAAAGCGCATGAAATGTGGAGTAAAATGCACTACCAAACTTCTCGGATAGGGCAATCAGTGACCCGATTAGGTCATCTTATATTATGGTTAATATAAGAATTCAGCGAAATTTTATCACATTTGTGCAATTTACGTCGCCCCTATCTCAGGTAGCGTATTGGGATAGGTGGCAACATAAAGCGCATGAAATGACGAGTATAATGCACTATTCAACTTCTATGATACGGCAATCAGAGACCCGAATAGATCATATTATATTATGGTTAATATAAGAATTCTGCGTAATTCTATCACGTTTGTTCAATTTACGTCGCTCCAATTTCAGATAGCTTATTGGCTTAGGCGGCATCGGAAAGCGCATGAAATGTCGAGTAAAATACACTACTAAACTTCTCGGATTTGGCAATCGGAGACCCGATTAAGTCATCTTATATTATGGTTAATATCAGAATTCAGCGAAATTTTATCACATTTGTTCAATTTACGTCGCCCCTATTTCAGATAGCGTATTGGGCTAGGCGGCACCTTAAAGCGTATGAAATGTCGAGTAAAATGCACTATTAAACTTCTACGATAGGGCAATCAAAGACCCGATTAGATCATTTAAATTATGGTTAATATAAGAATTATGCGTAGTTCTATCACATTTGTTCAATTTACGTTGCGCCTATTTCAGATACCGTATTGGGCTAAACGGCACCTTAAAGCGCATGAAATGACGAGTAAAATGCACCATTAAGCTTCTATGATAGGGCAATCAGAGACCCGATAATATATCATTTCATATTATTGTTAATATAAGAATGCAGCGTAATTTTATCACATTTGTTCAATTTACGTCGCCCCTATTTCAGATAGCGTTTTGGGCTAGATGGAATCTTAAAGCGCATGAAATGTCGAGTAAAATGCACTACAAAACTGCTAGGATAGGGCGATCAGAGACCCGATTAGGTCATCTTATATTATGATTAATATAAGTATTCAGCCTAATTCTATCACATTTTTTCAATTTACGTCGCTCCTATTTCAAACAGCGAATTGGGCTAGACGGCACCTTAACGCGCATGAAATGACGAGTAAAACGCATTATTAAACATCTATGATAGGGCAATCAGAGACGCGATAAAGTCATCATAAGTTTTGATTAATATAAGAATTCTGCGTAATTCAATCACGTTTGTTCAATTTACGTAGCTCCAATTTCAGATAGCGTATTGGGCTAGATGGCATCATAAAGCGCATGAAATGTCGAGTAAAATGCACTACCAAACTTCTCGGATAGGGCAATCAGTGACCCGATTAGGTCATCTTATATTATGGTTAATATAAGAATTCAGCGAAATTTTATCACATTTGTGCAATTTACGTCGCCCCTATTTCAGATAGCGTATTGGGCTAGGTGGCATCCTAAAGCGCATGAAATGTCTAGCAAAATGCACTATTAAACTTCTAGGGTAGGGCAATCAGAGACCCGAGTAGATCATTTTATATTATGGCTAATATAAGAAGTCTGCGTAATTCGATCACATTTGTTCAATTTACGTCGCTCCTATTTCAGGTAGCGTATTGTGCTAAGCGGCACCTTAAAGCGCATGAAATGTCGAGTAAAATGCACTACTAAACTTCGAGGATAGGGCAATCGGAGACCCGATTAGATCATTTTATATTATTCTTAATATAAGAATTTACCGTCATTTTATCACATTTTTCAATTTACGTCGCACCTATTTCAGAGAGCGTATTGGACCAGGCGGCATCTTAAAGCGCATGAAATGTCGAGTAAAATGCACTACTAAACTTCTCGGATTGGGCAATCAGAGATCCGATTAGGTCATTTTAAATTATGGTTAATATAAGAATTCTGCGTAATTCTATCACATTTGTTCAATTTACGTCGCTCCTATTTCAGATAGCGGTTTTGGGATAGGCGGTACCTTAAAACGCATGAAATGACGAGTAAAATGCACTATTAAACTTCTATGATAGGGCAATCAGAGACCCGATCAGGTCATCTTGTATTATGATTAATATAAGGATGCAGCGTAATTCTATCACATTTGTTCAATTTACGTCGCTCCTGTTTCAGATAGCGTATTGGGCTAGGCGGAATCTTAAAGAGCGTGGAATGAGGAGTAAAATGCACTACTAAGCTTCTATGATAGGGCAATCAGAGACCCGATTAGATCATTTCATATTATGGTTAATATAAGAATTCAGCTTAATTCTATCACATTTGTTCAATTTACGTCGCTCCTATTTCAGATAGCCGTTTTGGGATAGGCGGTACCTTAAAACGCATGAAATGACGAGTAAAATGCACTATTAAACTTCTATGATAGGGCAATCAGAGACCCGATCAGGTCATCTTGTATTATGATTAATATAAGGATGCAGCGTAATTCTATCACATTTGTTCAATTTACGTCGCTCCTGTTTCAGATAGCGTATTGGGCTAGGCGGAATCTTAAAGAGCGTGGAATGAGGAGTAAAGTGCACTACTAACCTTCTATGATAGGGCAATCAGAGACCCGATTAGATCATTTCATATTATGGTTAATATAAGAATTCAGCTTAATTTTATCACATTTGTTCAATTTACGTCGCCCCTATTTCACATAGCGTATTGGGATAGGCGGCACCTTAAAGCGCATGAAATAGCGAGTATAGTGCACTACTAAACTTCTTTGATAGGGCAATCAGAGACCCGATTAGATAATTTTATATTATTGTTAATATAAGAATTCAGCGTAATTTTATCACATTTGTTCAATTTACGTCGCTCCTATTTCAGATAGCGGATTTGGGATAGGCGGTACCTTAAAACGCATGAAATGACGAGTAAGATGCACTATTAAACTTCTATGATAGGGCAATCAGAGACCCGATCAGGTCATCTTGTATTATGATTAATATAAGGATGCAGCGTAATTTTATCACATTTGTTCAATTTACGTCGCTCCTATTTCAGATAGCGTATTGGTCTAAGCGGCATGTTAATGGGCATGAAATGTCGAGTAAAATGCACTACTATACTTCTAGGACAGGGCAATCGGAGACCCGATTAGATCATCTTATATTATGATTAATATAAGAATTCAGTGTAATTCTATCACATTTGTTCAATTTACGTCGCTCCTTTTTCAGAAAGCGCATTGTGTTAAGCGGCACCTTAAAGCGCATGAAATGACGAGTAAAATGCACTATTAAACTTCTATGATAGGGCAATCAGAGACCCGAATAGATCGTATTATATTATGGTTAATATAAGAATTCTGCGTAATTCTATCACATCTGTTCAATTTACGTCGCCCCTATATCAGATAGCGTATTGGGCTAGGTGGCATCTTAAAGCGCATGAAATGTTGAGTAAAATGCACTATTAAACTTCTATGATAGGGCAATCAGAGAACCGACTAGATCATTTTATATTATTGTTAATATAAGAATTCAACGTAATTTTATCACATTTGTTCAATTTACGTCGCCCCTATTTCAGATAGCGTATTGGGCTAAACGGCACCTTAAAGCGCACGAAATGACGAGTAAAATGCACCATTAAACTTCTATGATAGGGCAATCAGAGACCCGATTATATCATTTTATATTATAGTTAATATAAGAATGCAGCGTAGTTCTATCACGTTTGTCCAATTTACGGAGCTCCAATTTCAGATAGCGTTTTGGGCTAGATGGCATCTTAAAGCTCATGAAATCTCGAGCAAAATGCACTACAAAACTTCTAGGATAGGGCAATCAGAGACCCGATTAGGTCATCTTATATTATGATTAATATAAGAATTCAGCCTAATTCTATCACACTTGTTCAATTTACGTAGCTCTAATTTCAGATAGCGTATTGGGCTAGGCGGCACCTTAAAGCGCATGAAATGACGAGTAAAATGCACTATTAAATTTCAAGGATAGGGCATTCAGGGACCCGATTGGATCATTTTATATTATTGTTAATATAAGAATTCTGCGTAATCCTATCACGTTTGTTCAATTTACGTCGCTCCGATTTCAGATAGCGTATTGGGCTAAGCGGCACCTTAAAGCGCATGAAATGACGAGTAAAATGCACTATTAAACTTCTAAGATAGGGCAATCAGAGACCCGATTAGATCATTTTATATTATGGTTAATTTAAGAATTCAGCGTACTTCCTTCACATTTGTTCAATTTACGTATCTCCAATTTCAGATAGCGGATTGGGCTAGGCGGCATCTTAAAGAGCGTGGAATGACGAGTAAAATGCACTACTAACCTTCTATGATAGGGCAATCAGAGACCCGAATAGATCCAATTATATTATGGTTAATATGAGAATCCCGCGTAATTCTATCACATTTGTTCAATTTATGTCGCTCCTATTTCAGATAGTGTATTGGGCTAGGCGGCACCTTAAAGCGCATGAAATGACGAGTAAAGTGCACTGTTAAACTTCTATGATGGGGCAATCAGAGACCCGATTAGATCATGATATATTTTTGTTAATATAAGAATTCTGCGTAATTCTATCACGTTTGTTCAATTTACGTAGCTCCAATTTCAGATAGCGTATTGGGCTAGGCGGCATTTTAAAGCGCATGAAATGTTGATTAAAATGCACTACTAATCTTCTCAGATAGGGCAATCAGAGACCCGATTAGAGCATTTTATATTATTGTTAATATAAGAATTCAACGTAATTTTATCACATTTGTTCAATATATGTCGCTCCTATTACAGATAGCGTATTGGGCTAGGCGGTACCTTAAGGCGCATGAAATGACGAGTAAAATGCACTATTAAACTTCTATGATAGGGCAATCAGAGAACCGAATAGATCGTATTATATTATAGTTAATATAAGAATTCTGCGTAATTCTATCACGTTTGTTCAATTTACGTAGGTCCAATTTCAGATAGCGTATTGGGCTAGGCGACATCTTAGAGCGCATGAAATGTCGAGTAAAATGCACTATTGAACTTCTATGATAGGGCAATCAGAGACCCGATTAGATCATTTTAAATTATGGTTAATATAAGAATTCTACGTAATTCTCACAATTGTTCAATTTACGTCGCTCCTGTTTCAGATAGCGTATTGGGCTAGGTGGCATGTTAAAGCGCGTGAAATGACGACTAAATTGCACTATTAAACTTCTATGATAGGGCAATCAGAGACCCGATTAGATGATTTTATATTATGGTTCATTTAAGAATTCAGCGAAATTCTATCACATTTGTTCAATTTACGTAGCTCCAATTTCAGATAGCGTATTGCGCTAGGCGGCATCTTAAAGCGACTGAAATGACGAGTAAAAGGCACTACTAACCTTCTCGGATTGGGCAATCAGAGACCCGATTAGGTCATCTTATATTATGATTAATATAAGAATTCAGCCTAATTCTATCACACTTGTTCAATTTACGTAGCTCTAATTTCAGATAGCGTATTGGGCTAGGCGGCATCTTAAAGCGACTGAAATGTCGAGTAAAATGCACTACTAACCTTCTATAATAGGGCAATCAAAGACCCGATTAGATCATTCTATATTATGGTTAATATAAGAACTCTGCGTAATTCTATCACATTTGTTCAATTTATGTCGCTTCTATTTTAGATAGCGTATTGGGCTAGGCCGCACCTTAAAGCGCATGAAATGACCTTTAAAAGGCACTACTAAACTTCTCGGATAGGGCAATCAGAGACCCGATAAGGTCATCTTATGTTTTGATTAATATAAGGATGCAGCGTAATACCATCACATTTGTTCAATTCACGTCGCTCCTATTTCAGATAGCGTATTTGTCTAGGCGGCATCTTAAAGCGCATGAAATGTCGAGTAAAATGCACTACTAAACTTCTCTGATAGGGCAATCAGAGACCCGATTAGATCATTCTATATTATGGTTAATATAAGAATTCTGCGTAATTCTGTTACATTTGTTCAATTTATGTTGCTCCTATTTCAGATAGCGTACTGGGCTAGGCGGCACCTTAAGGCACATGAAATGGCGATTAAAATGCAGTATTAAACTTCTATGATAGGGCAATCAGAGTACCGAATAGATCGTATTATATTATGGTTAATATAAGAATTCTGCGTAATTCTATCGCATTTGTTCAAATTACGTCGCTCCTATTTCAGATAATATATTGGGCTTGGAGGCAACTTAAAGCGCGTGGAATGACGAGTAAAATGCACTCCTAACCTTCTATGATAGGGCAATCAGAGACCCGATTAGATCATTTTAAATTATGGTTAATATAAGAATTCTACGTAATTCTATCACAGTTGTTCAATTCACGTCGCTCCTATTTCAGATAGCGTATTGGGCTAAGCGGCACCTTAAAACGCATGAAATGGCGAGTAAAATTCACTACTAAACTTCTTCGGTACGGCAATCAGAGACCCGATTAGATCATTTTATATTATGGTTAATATAAGAATTCTGCGTAATTCTATCACATTTGTTCAAATTACGTCGCCCCTATTTCAGATAATATATTGGGCTTGGAGGCAACTTAAAGCGCGTGGAATGACGAGTAAAATGCACTCCTAACCTTCTATGATAGGGCAATCAGAGACCCGATTAGATCATTTTAAATTATGGTTAATATAAGAATTCTACGTAATTCTATCACAGTTGTTCAATTTACGTCGCTCCTATTTCAGATAGCGTATTGGGCGAGGCGGCATCTTAAAGCGCATGTAATGTCGAGTAAAATGCACTACTAAACTTCTCTGATAGGGCAATCAGAGATCCGATTATGTCATTTTAAATTATAGTTAATATAAGAATTCTACGTAATTCTCACATTTGTTCAATTTACGTCGCTCCTATTTCAGATAGCGTATTGGGCTAAGCGGCACCTTAAAACGCATGAAATGGCGAGTAAAGTGCACTACTAAACTTCTGCGGTACGGCAAACAGAGACCCGATTAGATCATTTCATATTATGGTTAATATAAGAATTCTGCGTAATTCTATCACATTTGTTCAAGTTACGTCGCTCCTATTTCAGATAATATATTGGGCTTGGAGGCAACTTAAAGCGCGTGGAATGACGAGTAAAATGCACTCCTAACCTTCTATGATAGGGCAATCAGAGACCCGATTAGATCATTTTAAATTATGGTTAATATAAGAATTCTACGTAATTCTATCACATATGTTCAATTTACGTCGCTCCTATTTCAGATAGCGTATTGGGCGAGGCGGCATCTTAAAGCGCATGTAATGTCAAGTAAAATGCACTACTAAACTTCTCTGATAGGGCAATCAGAGATCCGATTATGTCATTTTAAATTATAGTTAATATAAGAATTCTGCGTAATTCTATCACATTTGTTCAATTTACGTCGCTCCTATTTCAGATAGCGTATTGGACTAGGCGGCACCTTAAAGCGCATGAAATGGCGAGTAAAATGCACTATTAAACTTCTAGGTTAGGGCAAGCAGAGACCCGATTAGATCATTTTATATCATGGTTAATATAAGAATTCTGCGTAATTCTCTCACATTTGTTCAATTTACGTCGCTCCTATTTCAGATAGCGTATTGTTCTAAGCGGTACCTTAAAGCGCATGAAATGACGAGTAAAATGCAGTATTAAACTTCTTTGATAGGGCAATCAGAGACCCGATGAGATCATTTTGTATTATGTTTAATATAAGAACTCTGCGTATCTCTATCACATTTATTCAATTTACGCAGCTCCAATTTCAGATAGCGGATTGGGCTAGGCGGCACCTTAAAGCGCACGAAATGTCGAGTAAAATGCACTACTGAACTTCTGTGATAGGGCAATCAGAGACCCGATTAGATCATCTTAAATTATGGTTAATATAAGAATTCATGCGTAATTCTATCACATTTGTTCAATTTACGTCGCTCCTATTTCAGATAGCGTATTGGGCAAGGCTACAGCTTAAAGCGCGTGGAATGACGAGTAAAATTCACTATGAAACTTCTATGATAGGGCAACCATAGACCCGAAATGATCATATTATATTATTTTAATATAAGAATTCTGCGTAATTCTGTCACATTTGTTCAATTTACGTCGCTCCTACTTCAGGTAGTGTATTGAGCTAGGTGGCATGTTAAGGCGCATGAAATGTCGAGTAAAATGCTCTAGTAAACTACTAGGGTAGGGCAAACAGACGGCCGATTACATGATTTTATATTATGGTTAATTTAAGAATTCAGCGAAATTTTATCACATTTGTTCAATCTACGTCGCTCCTATTTCATATAGCGTATTGGGCTAGGCGGCACCTTAAAGCGCATGAAATGACGAGTAAAATGTACTATTAAACTTCTATGATATGGCAATCAGAGACCCGAATAGATCGTATTATATTATGGTTAATATAAGAATTCAACGTAATTTTATCACATTTGTTCAATTTATGTCGATCCAATTTCAGATAGCGAATTGGGCTAGGCGGCACGATAAAGCGCATGGAATGACGAGTAAAATGCACTATTAAACTTCTATGATTGGGCAATCAGAGACCCGAATAGATCGTATTATATTATGGTTAATATAAGAATTCTGCGTAATTCTATCACGTTTGTTCAATTTACGTATCTCCGATTTCAGATAGCGTATTGGGCTAAGCGGCACCTTAAAGCGCATGAAATGACGAGGAAAATGCAGTATTAAACTTCTATGATAGGGCAATCAGAGGCCCGATAAGATCATTTTATATTTTTGTTAATATAAGAATTCTGCGTAATTCTATCACGTTTGTTCAATTTACGTAGCTCCAATTTCAGATAGCGTATTGGGCTACGCGGCATCTTAAAGCGACCGATATGTCGAGTAAAATGCACTAGTAACGTTCTCTGATAGGGCAATCAGAGACCCGATTAGGTCATCTTATATTATGGTTAATATCAGAATTCAGCAAAATTCTATCACATTTGTTCAATTTACGTCGCTCCTATTTCAGATAGCGTATTGGGCTTGGCGGCACCTTAAAGCGCATGAAATGACGAGTAAAATGTACTATTAAACTTCTATGATATGGCAATCAGAGACCCGAATAGATCGTATTATATTATGGTTAATATCAGAATTCAACGTAATTTTATCACATTTGTTCAATTTACGTCGCCCCTATTTCAGATAGCGTATTGGGCTAGGTGGCATCTTAAAGCGCATGAAATGTCGAGTAAAATACACTATTAAACTTCTAGGGTAGGGCAAACAGAGACCCGATTAGATCATTTCATATTTTGTTTAATATAAGATTTCAGGGAAATTCTATCACATTTGTTCAATGTACGTCGCTCCTATTTCAGATAGCGTATTGGGCGAAGCGGCATCTCAAAGCGCATGAAATGGCTAGTAAAATGCACTATTAAACTTCTAGGGTAGGGCAAACAGAGACCCGATTAGATCATTTTACATTAAGGTTGATATAAGAATTCAGCGAAATTCTATCACATTTGTTCAATTTACGTCGCTCCTATTTCAGATAGCGTATTGGGCTAAGCGGCATCTCAAAGCGCACGAAATGGCGAGTGAAATACAATATTAAACTTCTAGGGCAGGGCGAACAGAGACCCGATTAGAACATTTTACATTAAGGTTAATATAAGAATTCAGCAAAATTCTATCACATTTGTTCAATTTACGTCGCTCATATTTCAGGGAGCGTATTGGGCTAATCGGCATCTCAAAGCGCAAGAAATGGCGAGTAAAATGCACTATTAAACTTCTAGGGTAGGGCAAACAGAGACCCGATTAGATCATATTATATTATGGTTAATTTAAGAATTCAGCGAAATTCTATCACATTTGTCCAATTTACGTCGCTCCTATTTCAGCTAGCGTATTGGGCTAAGCGACATCTCAAAGCGCATGAAATGGCGAGTAAAATGCACTATTAAACTTCTAGGGTAAGGCAAGCAGAGATCCGTTTAGATCATTTTATATTATGGTTAATTTAAGAATTCAGCAAAATTCTATCACATTTGTTCAATTTACGTCGCTCCCACTTCAAATAGCGTATTGGGCTAAGCGACATCTCAAAGTGCATGAAATGACAAGCGAAATGCACTATTAAACTTCTAGGGTAGGGCAAACAGAGACCCTATTAGATCATTTTATATTATGATTAATATAAGAATTCTGCGTAATTCTATCACATTTGTTCAATTTACGTCGCGCCTATTTTAGATAGCGTTATGGTTTAGGTGGCATCTTAAAGCGCATGAGATGCCGAGCAAAATGTACTATTAAACTTCTACGATAGGGATATCAGAGACCCGATTAGATCATTTTATATTATTGATAATATATGAATTCGGCGTAATTTTATCACATTTGTTCAATTTACGTCGCCCCTATTTCAGATTGCGTATTGGACTAGAAGGCATCTTAAAGCGCATGAAATGGCGAGTAAAATGTACTATTAAACTTCTAGGGTAGGGCTAACAGAGACCCGATTAGATCATTTTATATTATTGTTAATATAAGAATTCAACGTAATTCTATCACATTCGTTCAATTTACGTCGCTCCAATTTCAGATGGCGTATTGGGCTTAGCGGCATCTTAAAGCGCACGAAATGTCGAGTAAAATGCACTGCTAACCGTCTATGACAGGGCAATCAGAGACCCGATTAGATCATTTTATATTATGGTTAATATAAGAATTCTGCGTAACTCTGTCACATTTGTTCAATTTACGTAGCTCAAATTTCAGATAGCGGATTGGGCGAGGCGGCACCTTAAAGCGCATGAAATGACCAGCAAAATGCACTATTAAACGTCTATGATAGGGCAATCAGAGACCCGAATAGATCATATTATACTATGGTTAATATAAGAATTCTGCGGAATTCCATCACATTTGTCCGATTTACGTCGCTCCTATTTCAGATAGCGTATTGGGCTAGGCGGCACCTTAAAGCGCATGAAATCACGAGTAAAATGCACTATTAAGCTTCTATGATTGGGCAAACAGAGAGCCGCTTAGATCATTTTATATTACGGTTAATACAAGGATCCTGAGTAATTCTATCACATTTGTTCAATTTACGTAGCTCCTATTTCAGATAGTATATTGGTCTAGGCGGCATCTTAAAGCGCATGGAGTGACGAGTAAAATGCTCTACTAACCTTCTATGATAGGGCAATCAGAGACACGAATAGATCATATTATATTATGGTTAATATAAGAATTCTGGGTAATTCTATCACATTTGGTCAATTTACGTCGCTCCTACACCAGATTTCGTATTGAGCTAGACGGCATCTTAAAGCGCATGAAATGGCGAATAAAATGCACTACTATCCTTCTCGGATACGGCCATCAGAGACCCAATTAGATCATTTTATATTATGGTTAATATAAGAATTCAGCGCAATTCTATCACATTTGTTCAATTTACGCGGCTCCTATTTCAGATAGCGTATTGGGCTATGTGGCATTTTAAAGCGCATGAAATGTCGAGTAATATGCACTATTAAACTTCTAGGGTAGGGCACACAGAGACCCGATTAGATCATTTTATATTATGGTTAATTTAAGCATCCAGCGAAACTCTATCACACTTGTTCAATTCACGTAGCTCCAATTTCAGATAGCGTATTGGGCTAGGCGGTACCTTAAAGCGCGTGAAATGTCGAGTAAAATGCACCATCAAACTTCTATGTTAGCTCAATCAGAGACCCGAATAGATCATATTATATTATGGTTAATATAAGAATGCTGCGCAATTCTATCACATATGTTCAATTAACGTCGCTCCTACTTCAGATAGCGTATTGGGCTAAGCGGCATCTTAAAGCGCATGACATGTCGAGTAAAATGTACTATTAAGCTTCTACGATAGGGCTATCAGAGACCCGATTAGATCATTTCATATTATGGTTAATATAAGAATTCAACGTAATTTTATCCCATTTGTTCAATTTACGTCGCCCCTATTACAGATAGCATATTGGACTGGGTGGCATCTTAAAGCGCATGAAATGTCGAGTAAAATGCACTATTAAACTGCTAGGGTAGGGCAATCAGAGACCCGATTATATCATTTTATATTATGGTTAATATAAGAATTCTGCGTAATTCTCTCACATTTGTTCAATTTACGTCGCTCCTATTTCAGATAGCGTATTGTGATAAGCGGCATCTTAGAGCGCATGAAATGTCGAGTGAAATGCACTACTAAACTCCTAGTGTAGGGCAATCAGAGACCCGAATAGGTCATCTTATATTATGATTAATATAAGAATTCAGCGTAATTCTATCGCGTTTGTTCAATTAACGTCGCTCCTATTTCAGATAGAGTATTGGGATATGCGGCATCTTAAAGCGCATGGACTGACGAGTAAAATGCACTATTAGAATTCTACGATAGGGCAATCAGAGACCAGATTAGATCATTCTATATTATGGTTAATATAAGAATTCTGCGTAATTCTATCACATTTGTTCAATTTACGTCGCGCCTATTTTAGATAGCGTTATGGTTTAGGTGGCATCTTAAAGCGCATGAGATGCCGAGCAAAATGTACTATTAAACTTCTACGATAGGGATATCAGAGACCCGATTAGATCATTTTATATTATGGGAAATATAAGAATTCTGCGTAATTCGATCACATTTGTTCAATTTACGTCGCACCTATTTCAGATAGCGTATTGGGATAGGGGGCATCTTAAAGCGCATGGACTGACGAGTAGAATGCACTATTAGAATTCTATGATAGGGCAATCAGAGACCAGATTAGATCATTCTATATTATGGTTAATATAAGAATTCTGCAGAATTCTATCACATTTGTTCAATTTACGTCGCTCCTATTTCAGATCGCGGATTGGGCTAGGCGGCATCTTAAAGCGCGTGGAATGACCAGTAAAATGCACTAGTAACCTTCTATGACATGGCGATCAGAGACCCGATTAGATTATTTTATATTATGGTTAATATAAGAATTCAGCGAAATTCTATCACATTTGTTCAATTTACGTCGCTCCTATTTCAAATAGCGTATTGGGCTAAGCGGCACATTAAAGCGCATGAAAAGCCGAGTAAAATGGACTATTAAACTTCTATGATAGGGCAATCAGAGACCCGATTAGATCATATTATATTATGGTTAATCTAAGAATCCTGCGTAATTCTATCACATTTGTTCAATTTACGTCGCTCCTATTTCAGATAGCGTATTGGACTAGGCGGCACCTTAAAGCGCATGAAATGACGAGTAAAATGCACTATTCAATTTCTATGATAGGGCAATCATAGACCCGATTAGATCATGTTATATTATGGTTAATATAATAATTTTGCGTAGTTCTATCACAGTTGCTCAATTTACGTATCTCCAATTTGAGATAGCGGATTGGGCTAGACGGCACCTTAAAGCGCATGACATGACGAGTAAAATGCACTACTAAACTTCTTTGATAGGGCAATCAGAGACCCGATTAGATCATTCTATATTATTGTTAATATAAGAATTCAGCGTAATTTTATCACATTTGTTCAATTTACGTGGCGCTCTTTCAGATAGCGTAATGGGCTAGGTGGCCTCTTCAAGGGCATGAAATGTCGAGTAAAATGCACTATTAAACGTCTAGGGTAGGGCAAACAGAGACCCGATTAGATCATTTTACCTTATGGTTAATTTAAGAATTCAACGTAATTTTATCACATTTGTTCAATTTACGTCGTTCCTATTTCAGATAGTGTATTGGGCTAAGCGGCACCTTAAAGCGCATGAAATGGCGAGTAAAATGCACTATTAAACTTCTGTGATAGGGCAATCAGAGACCCGATTAGATCATTTTATATTATGGTTAATATAAGAATTCAGCGTAATTCTATCACATGTGTTCAATTTACGTGGCTCCAACTTCAGATAGCGTATCGGGATAAGCGGCACCTTAAAGCGCATGAAATGCCGAGCAAAGTGCGCTATTAAACTTCTACGATAGAGCAATCAGAGACACGATCAGATCATTTTATGTTATGGTTAATATAAGAATTCAGCGTTATTCTATCACATTTGTTCAATTTACGTCGCTCCTATTTCAGATAGCGTATTGTGCTAAACGGCTCTTTAAAGCGCATGAAATGGCGAGTAAAATGCACTACTAAACTTCTATGGTACGGCAATCAGAGACCCGATTAGATCATTTTATATTATGGTTAATATAAGAATTATGCGAAGTTCTATCACATTTGTTCAATTTACGTCGCTCCTATTTCAGATAGCGTATTGTGCTACGCGGCACCTTAAAGCGCATGAAATGCCGAGTAAAATGCACTATTAAACTTCTATGACAGGGCAATCAGAGACCCGATTAGGTCATCTTATATTATGGTTAATATAAGAATTCAGCATAATTTTATCACATTTGTTCAATTTACGTCGCGCCTATTTCTGATAGCGTATTGGGCTAGGTGGCATCTTAAAGCGCATGAAATGTCGAGTAAAATGCACTATTAAACTTCTATGATAGGGCAATCAGAGACCCGATTAGATCATTTTATATTATTGTTAATATTAGAATTCAACGTAATTTTATCACATTTCTTCAATTTATATCGCTCCTATTTCATATAGCGGATTGCGCTAGGCGGCACCATAAAGCGCATGAAATGACGAGTAAAATTCACTACTAACCTTCTATGATAGGGCAATCAAAGACCCGATTAGATCATTCTATATTATGGTTAATATAAGAATTCTGCGTAATTCTATCACATTTGTTCAATTTACGTCGCTCCTATTTCAGATAGCGTATTGTGCTAAACGGCTCCTTAAAGCGCATGAAATGGCGAGTAAAATGCACTACTAACCTGCTATGTTAGGGCAATCAGGGACCCGATTATATCATTTTACATATTGGTTAATATAAGAATTCTGCGTAATTCTATCACGTTTGTTCAATTTACGTAGCTCCAATTTCAGATAGCGTATTGGGCTAGGCGGCATCTTAAAGCGCATGAAATGTCGAGTAAAACGCACTACTAAACTTCTCGGATAGGGCAATCAGAGACCCGATTAGGTCATCTTATACTATGGTTAATATAAGAATTCAGCGAAATTTTATCACATTTGTTCAATTTATGTCCCTCCAATTTCAGATAGCGTATTAGGCTAGGCGGCACCTTAAAGCGCATGAAATGACGAGTAAAATGCACTATTAAACTTCTATGATAGGGCAATCAGAGACCCGAATAGATCGTATTATATTATGGTTAATATAAGAATTCTGCGTAATTCCATCACATTTGTTCAATTTACGTCGCTCCTATTTCAGATAGCGTATTGGGATAGGCGGCATCTTAAAGCGCATGGACTGACCAGTAAAATGCACTATTAAGCTTCTATGATAGGGTAATCAGAGACCCGATCAGATCGTTTTATATTATGGTTAATGTAAGAATTCAGCGAAACTTTATCACATTTGTTCAATTTACGTCGCTCCTATTTCAGATAGCGTATTGGCCTAGGCGGCACCTTAAAGCGCACGAAGTGACGAGTAAAACGCACTACTAAACTTCTCGGATAGGGCAATCAGAGACCCGATTAGGTCATCTTATATTATAGTTAATATAAGAATTCAGCGAAATTTTATCACATTTGTTCAATTTATGTCGCTCCAATTTCAGATAGCGTACTGGGCTAGGCGGCACCTTAAAGCGCATGAAATGACGAGTAAAATGCACTACTAAACTTCTCGGGTAGGGCAATCAGAGACCCGATTGGGTCATCTTATATTATGGTTAATATAAGAATACAGCGAAATTCTATCACATTTGTTCAATTTACGTCGCTCCTATTTTAGATAGCGTAATGGGCTAAGCGGCACCTTAAAGCGCATGAAATGGCGAGTAAAATGCACTATTAAACTTCAATGATCGGGCAATCAGAGAACCGAATAGATTGTATTATATTTTGGTCAATATAAGAATTCTGCGTAATTCTATCACATTTGTTCAATTTACGTCGCTCCTATTTCAGATAGCGTATTGGCCTAAGCGGCACCTTAAAGCGCATGAAATGGCGAGTAAAGTGCACTATTAAACTTCTATGATCGCTCAATCAGAGACCCGATTAGATCATTTTATATTATTGTTAATATAAGAATTCAACTTAATTTTATCACATTTGTTCAATTTATGTCGCTCCAATTTCAGATAGCGTATTGGGCTAGGCGGCACTTTAAAGCGCATGAAATGACGAGTAAAATGCACTACTAAACTTCTCGGGTAGCGCAATCAGAGACCCGATTAGGTCATCTTATATTATGGTTAATGTAAGAATTCAGCGAAATTTTATCACATTTGTTCAATTTACGTCGCCCCTATTTCAGATAGCGTATTGGGCTAGATGGCCTCTTAAAGCGCATGAAATGACGAGTAAAATGCACTATTAAACTTCTAGGGTAGGGTAATCGGAGACCCGATTAGGTCATCTTATATTATGGTTAATATAAGAATTCAGCGAAATTCTATCACATTAGTTCAATTTACGTCGCTCCTATTTCAGATGGCGTATTTGGCTAAGCGGCACCTTAAAGCGCATGAAATGTCGAGTAAAATGCACTACTAAACTTCTATGATAGGGCAACCAGAGACACGATTAGATCATTTTATATTATTGTTAATATAAAAATTCAACGTAATTTTATCACATTTGTTCAATTTATGTCGCTTCTACTTCAGATAGCGTATTGGGCTAAGCAGAATCTTAAAGGGCATGAAATGCCGATTAAAATGCACTACTAAACTTCTATGATAAGGTAATCAGAGACCCCATCAGACCATTTTATATTATGGTTAATATAAGAGTTCTGCGTAATTCTATCACATTTGTTCAATTTACGTCGCTCCTACTTCAGATAGCGTATTGGGCTAAGCGGCATCTTAAAGCGCATGAAATGAAAAGTAAAATGCACTGCTAAACTTCTAGGATAGGGCAATCAGAGACCCGATTAGGTCATCTTATATTATGGTTAATATAAGAATTCAGCCAAAATCTATCACATTTGTTCAGTTTACGTCGCTCCTATTTCAGATAGCGTATTGGGCTACGCGGCATCTTAAAGCGCGTGGAATGCCGAGTAAAATGCACTACTAACCTTCTATGATAGGGCAATCAGAGACCCAAATAGATCATTTTATATGATGGTTACTTTAAGAATTCAGCGAAATTCTATCACATTTGTTCAATTTACGTCGCTCCTATTTCAGATAGCGTATTGGGTTAAGCGACATCTCAAAGCGCATGAAATGACGAGTAAAATGCACTATTAAACTTCTATGATAGGGTAATCAGAGACACCATTAGATCATTTTATATTCCTGTTAATATAGGAATTCTGTGTAATTCTATCACATTTGTTCTATTTACGACGCTCCTATTTCAGATAGCGTATCGGGCTAGGCGGCACCTTAAAGCGCATGAAATGACGAGTAAAATGCACTATTAAACATCTATGATAGGGCAATCAGAGACCCGTTTATATCATTTTATATTATTCTTATTATAGGAATTCAGCGTAATTTGATCACATTTGTTGCATTTACGTCGCCCCTATTTCAGATAGCGTATTGGGCTAGGCGGCATCTTAAAGCGCATGAAATGTCGAGTAAAATGCACAATTAAACTTCTAGGGTAGGGCAAACAGAGACCCGATTAGATCATTTTATATTATGGTTAATATAAGAATTCTGCGTAATTCTATCACAATTGTTCAGTTTACGACGCTCGTATTTCAGATAGAATATTGGGCAAGGCGGCACCTTAAAGCGTGTGGAATGACGAGTAAAATGCAATGCTAACCTTCTATGATAGGGCAATCAGAGACCCAAATAGATCAAATTATATTATGGTTAATATAAGAATTCTGCGTAATTCTATCACGTTTGTTCAATTTACGTCGTTCCTACTTCAGATAGCGTATTGGGCTAAGCGGCATCTGAAAGCGCGTGGAATGACGAGTACAATGCACTACTAACCTTCTATGATAGGGCAATCAGAGAACCGATTAGATCATTTTATATTATGGTTAATATAAGAATTCTGCGTAATTCTATCACATTTGTTCAATTTACGTCGCTCCTATTTCAGATAGCGTACTGGGCTAGGCGGCATCTTAAAGCGCGTGGAAGGGCGAGTAAAATGAACTATTAAACTTCTTTGATAGGGCAATCAGAGACCCGATTAGATCATTTTATATTTTGGTTAATATAAGAATTAAGCGAAATTCTATCACATTTGTTCAATTTACGTCGCTACTATTTCAGATGGCGTATTGGGCTAAGCGGCATCTCAAAGCGCATGAAATGACGAGTGAAATGCACTATTAAACTTCTATGATAGGGCAATCAGAGACCTGATTAGATCATTTTATATTTTGTTTAATACAAGAATTCAGGGAAATTCTATCACATTTGATCAATTTACGTCGCTCCTATTTCAGATAGCGTATTGGGCTAAGCGACATCTTAAAGCGCGTGGAATGGCGAGCAAAATGCACCACTAACCTTCTATGATAGGGCAATCAGAGACCCGATTAGATCATTTTATATTTTGGTTAATATAAGAATTCAGCGAAATTCTATCACATTTGTTCAATTTACGTCGCTCGTATTTCAGATAGCGTATTGGGCTAAGAGGCATCTCAAAGCGCATGAAATGGCGAGTAAAATGCACTATTAAGCTTCTATGATAGGGCAATCAGAGACACGAGTAGATCATTTTATATTTTGTTTAATATAAGATTTCAGGTAAATTCTATCACATTTGTTCAATTTACGTTGCTCTTATTTCAGATAGCGTATTGGGCTAAGCGGCATCTCAAAGCGCATGAAATGACGAGTGAAATGCACTATTAAACTTCTAGGGTAGGGCGAACAGAGACCCGATTAGATCATTTTATATTATGGTTAATTTAAGAATTCAGCGAAATTCTGTCACATTTGTTGAATTTACGTCGCTCCTATTTCAGATAGGGTATTGGGCTAAGCGGCATCTCAAAGCGCATGAAATGACGAGTGAAATGCACTATTAAACTTCTAGGGTAAGGCAAAGAGAGACCCGATTAGATCATTTTATATTACGGTTAATATAAGAATGCAGCGTAATTCTATCACATTTGTTCAACTTACGTCACTCCTATTTCAGATAGAGTACTGAGATAGGCGCCATCTTAAAGCGCGTGGAATGGCGAGTGAAATGCAATATTAACCTTCTATGATAGGGCAATCAGAGACCCGATTAGATCATTTCATATTTTGGTTAATATAAGAATTCAGCGAAATTCTGTCACATTTGTTGAATTTACGTCGCTCCTATTTCAGATAGCGTATTGAGCTAGGCGGCATCTCAAAGGGCATCAAATGTGGAGTAAAATGCAATATTAAACTTCTAGGGTAGGGCAAACAGAGACCCGATTAGACCATTTTATATTATGGTTAATTTAAGAATTCCGTAAAATTCTATCACATTTGTTCAATTTACGTCGTTCCTATTTCAGATAGCGTAGTGGGCTAAGCGGCATCTCAAAGCGCATGGAATGACGAGTGAAATGCACTATTAAATTTCTAGGCTAGGGCAAACAGAGACCCAATTAGATCATTTTATATTATGGTTTATTTAAGAATTCACCGAAATTCTATCACATTTGTTCAATTTACGTCGCTCCTATTTCAGATAGCGTACTAGGCTAGGCGGCATCTTAAAGCGCGTGGAATGGCGAGTAAACTGCACTATTAAACTTCTATGTTAGGGCACTCAGAGACCCGATTAGATCATTTTATATTTTGGTTAATTTAAGAATACAGCGAAATTCTAACACATTTGTTCAATTTACATCGCTCCTATTTCAGATAGCGTATTGGACTAAGCGGCATCTCAAAGCGCATGAAATGGCGAATAAAATGCACTAATAAACTCCTAGGCTAGAGCGAACAGAGACCCGATTAGATCATTTTATATTACGGTTAATATAAGAATTCAGCGTAATTCTATCACATTTGTTCAACTTACGACGCTCCTATTTCAGATAGCGTACTGGGTTAGGCGGCATCTTAAAGCGGGTGGAAGGGCGAGTAAAATGCACTACTAAACTTCTATGATAGGGCAATCAGAGACCCGATTAAATCATTTTATATTTTGGTTAATATAAGTATTCAGCGAAATTGTATCACATTTGTTCAATTTACGTCGCTGCTATTTCATATAGCGTATTGGGCTAAGCGGCATCTCAAAGCGCATGAAATGACGAGAGAAATGCACTATTAAACTTCTAGGGTACGGCGAACAGAGACCCGATTAGATCATTTTACATTAAGGTTAATATAAGAATTCAGCGTAATTCTATCACATTTGATCAACTTACGTCGCGCCTATTTCAGATAGCGTACTGTGCTAGGCGGCATCTTAAAGCGCGTGGAATGGCGAGTAAAATGCACTACTAAACTTCTATGATAGGGCAATCAGAGACCCGATTAGATCATTTTATATTTTGTTTAATATAGGATTTCGGGGAAATTGTATAACATTTGTTCAATTTACGTCGCTCCTATTTCAGATAGCGTATTGGGCTAAGCGGCATCTCAAAGCGCATGAAATGGCGATTAAATGCACTATTAAACTTCTAGGTTAGCGCGAACAGAGACCCGATTAGATCATTTCACATTATGGTTAATAAAAGGATTCAGCGAAATTCTATCACATTTGTTCAATTAAATCGCTCCTATTTCAAATAGCGTATTGGGCTAAGCGGCATCTCAATGCGCATGAAATGACAAGTAAAATGCACTATTAAACTTCTAGGGTAGGGCAATAAGAGTCCCGGTTAGATCATTTTATATTATAGTGAATTTAAGTATTCAGCGAAATTCTCTCACATTTGTTCAATTTACGACGCTCCTATTTCAGATAGCGTATTGGGCTAAGCGGCATCTCAAAGCGCATGAAATGGCGAGTAAAATGCACTGCTAACCGTCTGTGACAGGGCAATCAGAGACGCGATTAGATCATTTTATATTATGATTAATATAAGAATTCTGCGTAACTCTGTCACATTTGTTCAATTTATGTAGCTCAAATTTCAGATAGCGGATTGGGCTAGGCGGCACCTTAAAGCGCGTGAAATGTCGAGTAAAATGCACCATCAAACTTCTATGTTAGCTCAATCAGAGACCCGAATAGATCATATTATATTATGGTTAATATAAGAATGCTGCGCAATTCTATCACATATGTTCAATTAACGTCGCTCCTACTTCAGATAGCGTATTGGGCTAAGCGGCATCTTAAAGCGCATGACATGTCGAGTAAAATGTACTACTAAACTTCTAGAGTAGGGCAATCAGAGACCCGATTAGGTCATTTCATATTATGGTTAATAAAAGAATTCTGCGTAATTCTATCACATTTGTTCAATTTACGTCGCTCTTATTTCAGCTAGCGTATTGGGCTAAGGGGCACCTTAAAGCGCATGAAATGACGAGTAAAATGCACTATTAAGCTTCTATGATAGGGTAATCAGAGACCCGATTAGATCATTTTATATTATGGTTAATTTAAGAATTCAGCGAAACTTTGTCACACTTGTTCAATTTACGTAGCTCCAATTTCAGATATCGTATTGGGCTAGACGGCACCTTAAAGCGCATGAAATGTCGAGTGAAATGCACTATTAACCTTCTATGATAGGGCAATCAGACACCAGATTAGATCATTTTATATTAAGGTTAATTTAAGAATTCAGCAAAATTCTATCACATTTGTTCAATTTACGTCGCTCCTATTTCAGATAGCGTACTGGGCTAGACGGGATCTTAAGGCGCGTGGAATGGAGAGTAAAATGCACTATTACACTTCTATGATAGGGAAACCAGAGACCCGATTAGATCATTTTATATTATGGTTAATTTAAGAATTCAGCGAAATTCTATCACATTTGTTCAATTTACGTCGCTCCTATTTCAGATAGCGTATTGGGCTAAGCGGCATCTCAAAACGCATGAAATGGCGAGTAAAATGCACTATTAAACTTCTAGGGTAGGGCAAACAGAGACCCGATTAGATCATTGTATATTATGGTTAATTTAAGAATTCAGCAAAATTCTATCACATTTGTTCAACTTACGTCGCTCGTATTTCAGATAGCGTATTGGGCTAAGCGGCATCACAAAGCGCATGAAATGACGAGTGAAATTCACTATTATACTTCTAGGGTAGGCCGATCAGAGACCCGATTAGATCATTTTACATTAAGGTTAATATAAGAATTCAGGGAAATTCTATCACATTTGTTCAATTTACGTCGCTCGTATTTCAGATAGCGTATTGGGCTAAGCGGCA
Organism: Macropis europaea; assembly: GCA_916610135.2. Lineage (NCBI taxonomy): Eukaryota > Metazoa > Arthropoda > Insecta > Hymenoptera > Melittidae > Macropis > Macropis europaea. Next base: position 94,559 of record CAKAJE020001999.1, read on the forward strand.
TCTCAAAGCACATGATATGTCGAGTGAAATGCACTATTAATCTTCTAGGGTTGGGCGAACAGAGATCCGATTAGATCATTTTATATTATGGTTAATATAAGAATTCAGCGAAATTCTATCACATTTTTTCAATTTACGTCGCTCCTATTTCAGATAGCGTACTGGGCTTGGCGGCATCTCAAAGCGCGTGGAATGGCCAGTAAAATGCACTATTAAACTTCTATGATAGGGCAATCAGAGACCCGATTAGATCATTTTATATTTTGGTTCATATAAGAATTGAGCGAAATTCTATTACATTTGTTCAATTTACGTCGCTCGTATTTCAAATAGCTTATTGGGCGAAGCGGCGTCTCAAAGCGCATGAAATGACGAGTGAAAAGCGCTACTAAACTTATAGGGCAGGGCGAACAGAGACCCTATTCGATCATTTTACATTAAGGTTAATATAAGGATTCACGGAAATTCTATCACATTTGTTCAATTTACGTCGCTCCTATTTCAGATAGCGTATTGGGCTAAGCGGCATCTCAAAGCGCATGAAATGGCGAGTAAAACGCACTATTAAGCTTCTACGCTAGGGCGAACAGAGACCCGATTAGATCATTTCACATTATTGTTAATAAAAGAATTCAGCGAAATTCAATCACATTTGTTCTACTTACGTCGCTCCTATTTCAGATAGCGTATTGGGCTAAGCGGCATCTCAAAGCGCATGAAATGACGAGTGAAATGCACTATTAAACTTCTAGGGTAGGGAGAACGGAGACCCGATTACATCATTTTACTTTAAGGTTAATATAAGAATTCAGCGAAATCCTATCACATTTGTTCAATTTACGTCGCTCCTATTTCAGACAGCGTGTTGGGCTAAGCGGCATCTCAAAGCGCATGAAATGGCGAGTGAAATGCACTATTAAACGTCTAGGGTAGGGCAAACAGAGACCCGATTAGATCATTTTATATTATGGTTAATTTAAGAATTCAGCGAAATTCTGTCACATTTGTTCAATTTACGTCGCTCCTATTTCAGATCGCGTATTGGGCTAAGCGGCATCTCAGAGCTCATGAAATGGCGAGTAAAATGCACTATTACACTTCTATGATAGGGCAATCAGAGACCCGATTAGATCATTTTATATTTTGGTTGATATAAGAATTCAGCGAAATTCTATCACATTTGTTCAACTTACGTCGTTCCTATTTCAGATAGCGTACTGGGCTAGGCGGCATCTCAAAGGGCATGAAATGGCGAGTAAAATGCACTATTAAACTTCTAGGGTAGGGCAAACAGAGACCCGATTAGATCATTTTATATTTTGGTTAATATAAGAATTCAGCGAAATTCTATCACATTTGTTCAATTTACGTCGCTCCTATTTCAGATAGCGTATTGGGCTAAGCGGCATCTCAAAGCGCATGAAATGACGAGTGAAATGCACTATTAAACTTCTAGGGTAAGGCGAACAGAGACCCGATTACATCATTTTACATTAAGGTTAATATAAGAATTCAGCGAAATTCTATCACATTTGTTCAATTTACGTCGCGCGTATTTCAGATAGCGTATTGGGCTGAGCGGCATCTCAAAGAGCATGAAATAACGAGTGAAATGCACTATTAAACTTCTAGGGTAAGGCAAAGAGAGACCCGATTAGATCATTTTATATTACGGTTAATATAAGAATTCGGCGTAATACTATCACATTTGTTCAATTTACGTCGCGCGTATTTCAAATAGCGTATTGGGCTAAGCGGCATCTCAAAGCGCATGAAATGACGAGTGAAATGCAATATTAAACTTCTAGGGTAGGGCGAACAGAGACCCGATTAGATCGTTTTACATTAAGGTTAATATAAGAATTCAGCGAAATTCTATCACATTTGTTCAATTTACGTCGCCCCTATTTCAGATAGCGTATTGGGCTAGCCGGCATCTTAAAGGGCGTGGAATGACGAGTAAAATGCACTGTTAACCTTCGTTGATAGGGCAATCAGAGACCCGATTAGATCATTTTATATTATGGTTAACATAAGAATTCACCGAAATTCTATCAGATTTGTTCAATTTACATCGCTCCTATTTCAGATAGCGTATTGGGCTAAGCGGCATCTCAAAGCGCATGAAATGGCGAGGAAAAGGTACTATTAAACTTCTAGGGTAGGGCGAACAGGGACCCTATTAGATCATTTTATATTATGGATAATTTAAGAATTCAGTGTCACGTCGAGCGACGACATGTCGCTAAATAAAGGACTCTAAAGAAAGGACTCATATAGATATATATAATAAGAAAGTACTCTTATATAATAAATAAGGACTCTTATATATATATATATATATACACATATATGTATAATTTAGGTATAATAAGAAAAGACTCTTATATAATAAATAAGGACTCTTATATATATGTATAATTTAGGTATAATAAGAAAGGACTCTTATATACATAATAAGGACTCTTACACATAAGTATAATAAATAAAAGGGCCAAAGTATAAGTCAAAACCCCAGAAGGAAGCCGCGACTCAGAGACCATGTACCAGAGCAGCAGAAGAAGCAGAGAGGTCGACCACGTGGACTCCACGCGGACTCCACGCGGACTCCAGCCCACGCGCACACACCACGCGCACTCCACGCCGACGCCACGCGCCAGGCTGCGCGCGCCACTCCACGCGGACGCCAACCTACTTTTACTTTATGCATCCCTGATACCATAGCCCGTCTTAAGAGACAGAATTTAGCGTTAAAAACCATAGTAATAATTAATTAACATATAAGAACACCTTACTCACCTATGTAACACATTACCACACACACTATAATTAAGTAAAGCCCGAAACCACGGAAGTCACAATTTTCGGAGTTATAAATCATACGCACCGCCGCACCAATGAGCGACTCTCTGCCGACGTCAGCATAAAAGCGACGCCCGAGGCAAAGACAAATCTTTCTAAAGCGTCTCTCCGTGGTCCGCGCTAGGTAATAAGGGAGCTATGCTCCAGTCAGTTAGAGTCGAAGTAGGAGATCATACGGAGATCATACAGAGAGTTCAAGTTCTAATTCGAGATTCGAGATCGAGAATCGAATCGAGCAGTGTCGCTCAACACATTCTATATCATTACTAATTCCATCTGAGCTGTGTCTCAGTCTTAGTCTTCTAGATCCTATTATTAAGTGTTTAAGTGTATTATTTTTCAACATTAAAATATATAGTTATTTTGTTATATTAAAATCAGTGTTTATTAATCACCATTCATATCCCGGTATTAGTAAGCCTCTTTCATATTCTTCACGTCACATTGAGAATCATATAATAATTCTTCTCCTTCGGTTGAAGTCTTGGTAGAGAGGAAATCCGCTTACCATAAAACTTCATCCTGCTTAAAGTCTCCATGGAGGACATCCGCCGGGTGCACTAAAAGCCATAAGGAAAATAATTATAGTTTCACTTATCTTTCCAATCTCTCGAAGCGAAGTCTTCAAGGAGGACATCCGCCGGTTGCACTGAAACAGAGAGAGATAGAAATATTAAGATTAAATATTTTATAAACCGAAACATATAACTTACTAATGCCTAAATCTAAAACTCATCGTGCGGGACGAAAGAACCAACTACGTCGCATATTTCCCGAAATATACGAACCGGCAGTGTCTGGAAAATACGCATATGGTATTTTTGAACCTCCAAGGATTACGCAAGACATCACCTTTACCCCACAGTTTCCGGTCATCCTCACGACAGAAGGGACCAAGGCCGCAGTTTCGGAGTACATTGCTTGGACACTAATTCCAATCGATCTGGAGCCAATCGAGAGAAGATCCGAGGACTCAAGGACCTACCCCTCTCGCACCTAAAGGTAAGGAACTTTGTGTTAAAATTGCGGAAGTGCGCGAATCCACATAAGACGGAAAATCCCGGTCAGACGACGGACGCTAGGAGCCGCGTGGGCCAAAACTTGACGATTAAACTACCGTTCCGAATAGCGTGTCGCGAGCGTCGATATATATGTAAAGAGAATATACTCTCTTTAAATATAGCGCGCTTAGTATGATCTGCGCGCGCTTTTATGACACCCGTCAGATGTCTCTAATTAATCGACAGCCACGTAGAAGAGATAAAAGAGTGAACACGTGTTAAGACAAAAGCAACGTAAGAAAAGAATAATTAATTGCTATAAACCAAAGCAGAGTGGATAAAGATAAAAGATAAAAGAGAGAGACGAATAATTAACTGTAATTGTCGTTTCTCTAATTTACAGGTAACTTGCAATGTTTGTACATATTGTAATTATGCTTATAATAATATTGATTATAATATAAACTCTAATTTACAGAGAAACAAATTTAGTTAATTTATTCCAATCACCCAAACCTGATATAAATCACATTATAAAACGACAATTTTCGTCACAAAATGAAATTGAGATTTACATTCAAAGCTGTGGCTTCACCAAAGGATAGTAGGACTACAATAATAGCCATAACCTCAATTGCTACAGAACAAGGAGAACAATATGCTATGCCAGAGGAACTCATCTATGCAGACTTCCATGAGCAAATAATAAATATGGAAAATTTCAAAAAGGTAAGAGAATCATTAGGAAGGAGGCACGAGGAGTTGAAAATATGGATAACGATGACAAAAGATTTAGCAAAGATATATTTGGATGAGGAAGGAAATATTCAATTCAAAGGAAAATATTTAAAACAGATAGTACAAGGGAATGTTGAAGAACACACAGATTTAGCAGAGATATTGAAGAAATTAGTGGAAAAATCAGAGAAAAAAGAAGAAGAAAGAAATTTGAAACACATTATAGATAAATTTGTATTAGGAAAATTTAATTATAAAACATCTAATGTAACACAATGGATAGACACGTTTGAGAAGGAATGTGAGAAATTTCAAATAGAAAAAGATAAAACCAAAATCGAATTATTAAGAATATTTCTTGACGGAACTTGCCAAGACTGGTACACTTCTACTATAATAAAGGGAGAGCATGAAAATGACTGGCATGGTTGGAAACAGGAATTAATTGATACCTTCGCAAATAAAGGATGGAGTAGCAGAACATACGCTCATTATTTCAGGTACAAAGAAGGCTCATTAGTACAATATGCAATAAAGAAAGAACGACTCTTATTAGAAATAAATAAGAACATGGACGCCGATACAATGATAGATAGGATTGCATTTGGCTTGCCAGAATTTATCAGAGAGAAAATTGACAGGGAGAAAATAAAAGATACAAGAGATTTAGTGAATGAATTACAAAGGCTCGAGGGAATAACAGATAAAAAAAAGATATTTAAAAAAGAAGGTAAATCAGAACATAAATTTGGAAGTGAAGAAAAAAAACCATGCAAGACATGCGAGGAGATGAATAAAGGTGTAAGATACCACCCAGAAGAGAAATGCTGGTTTAAACTAGAGAAAAAAGAAAAACCTAAAGCTATAGGAAACAATTCGGTAGTAGAAGTAGATCTAAATACAGAGAAAAAAAACGAATAGCTACACCATTGATCAAACTTAATATGCTAGTCGAGAATCAGATAGAGATAATGGGAACATATGATCCAGGTTCTCAAGTCTCCTTGATAAACTCGAAATGGATAAAGATAAAAGATAATAGAGAAGACGTAAACAGAATATTTCTAAAGTCGGTCAATGGTGTGTATCATACAAATGGATTGATAAGAATAAGAATAAAAATATTCAATATAGAAAAAGAAGTGGAGGTATACATAGTTGAGAGAGAGGATTTCGAAGATTTCATAATAGGATTGGATTTAATTCCCATATTTAAATTGAGGCTGAATGAAAACTTAGAAATTTCACAGAAAGTAGAGGAAAAGATAGAAGAACCAAAGATAATATTAAGAGAAATAAAAAGTAAAACGATGAATTGTTCAGTTAATTTTAATGAACATGTGGAAACAGACGAATTCAAAACAGAGATAGAACATTTAGATGAAGAGAAAAAGGTTAAGATAGAAAGATTAATAGATAATAACAAATCAGTGTTTGCAAAAGACAAATATGATGTTGGAACTGTGAATGAGTACGAAGCTAGAATTGATTTAATAGTAGAGAAATACTGTGGTAAAAGACCGTACAGATGTAATATGAAGGATAAGGAAGAAATAGAAAAACAAATAGCCAAATTACTAGAGAAAAACTTGATCGAAGAATCTTACAGCCCTTTTGCTGCATCTGTAACGCTAGCATACAAGAAAAATGAAGGAAAAACACGTATGTGCATAGACTTCAGAGATTTAAATAAAAACATTGTCCCTCAAGCACAACCATTTCCTTTAATCGATGATATAATAATAAGAGCCAGAAATTGCAAATACTTCACGACACTGGACATAAACTCAGCTTTTTGGTCAATACCACTAAGGATTGAAGATAGAAGAAAAACAGGATTTGTGACACAAGATGGTCACTTTCAGTGGACATGTCTACCCTTTGGCTTAAAAACGTCTCCGGCTATATTTCAACGAATTCTGAGTAACATATTGAGAAAACATGGACTAATGGAATTTTCAGTGAACTACATAGACGACATCCTCATACACTCACCGACGTTTAAAGAACATTTAGATCACATTGAAAAAGTATTGGATGCAATAAAAAAAGAAGGATTTAGATTGAAGTTTAAAAAATGTACGTTTGCAGCAAGCTCAGTTAGATACTTAGGACATATAATAGGAGAAAATACAGTCACACCATTAAAGGATAATATAATATCAATAAAGAATTTTCCGACTCCTACCACACAAAAGCAGATCAGACAATTTCTGGGGAAAATAAACTTTTACCATGAATATATAGAAAAGAGCTCAATATTATTAGATCCATTACATAAACTACTAAGAAAGAATGTCAAATTCATATGGACAGAAGAGTGCAAAGAAGCCTTCAGAAAGATAAAAGAAACGCTATGTGCTCAACCAGTGCTAGAGATATTCGACAAAGACCTTCCAATCAAGATATATACAGATGCATCACTTGAAGGCATAGGCGCAATATTAAAACAAACACAAGAGGATGGAAAAGAAAAACCGGTGGCCTACTTCTCAAAGAAACTTAATGAAACACAAAAAAGAAAGAAGGCGATATATCTTGAATGTTTAGCAATAAAAGAGGCCATAAAGTACTGGCAACACTGGTTGATAGGAAGATACTTCGAAGTACACTCTGATCACAAGCCACTAGAAAATATGAACATAAGAGCACGAACAGACGAAGAATTAGGAGATCTAACCTACTACTTATCTCAATACGATTTCAAAATTATATATGTCCCAGGGAAAGATAATACAGAGGCGGACTGTTTAAGCAGAAACCCCGTGCTAGAATCAAATATAGAAGAAGAAGAAGAGGACTTATTGAGAACGGTAAACCTTATTGAGATAGATGAAATAAAGTTAGACCAGATGAGTAACATATCATTAAAAAACAAAACAGAAAAGTTGATAAAGAGAAACGGAATATACTACAAAAAAGTAAAGAGAAGAGAGAAAATAATATTATCTGAAAAATTCAGTATTGATCTGATTAAGAGAACACACAAGGAGTGGTGCCACACAGGGGTAACACAAACAAGAATGAAAATAAGCCCATACTACACCGCTAAAAACTTGACGGAGAACATAAAAAAAGTATGCAAAGAGTGTGATATATGTCTTAAGAATAAATCAAGGGGACAACATAGATTCGGCTCAATGTCACAACTAGGACCAGCGACTAGAGCCTTCGAAATTATGTCTATAGATACAATTGGAGGATTTGGAAGCTCTAGATCGACAAAAAAATATATACATTTACTCGTCGATCATTTCACGAGATATGCATTCATTTCAACGTCAAAAAACACAAAACGCTAATGATTTTATAAAATTAGTCCAAACTGTGTTAGAAATAGAAAAAATTGGAACAATCCTGACAGATCAATACCCAGGTTTAAATTCAAAGGAATTTGAAGATTATTTAAAGGAGAAAAAAGTGCAATTAATTTTCACTGCAATAAATTCACCATTCTCCAATGGTCTAAACGAAAGACTGAATCAGACGCTAATAAATAAGATAAGATGTAGAATAAATGAAGAGGAAAAGAAAAGAGCATGGACTTCGATAGCGAGAGAATGTGTGAATAAGTATAACAGACTAGAACATACAATCACAGGATTTACACCAGAGTATCTATTACATGGCACAGACACCAGTAACATACCAGAAGAGTTGAAGAGAAGAAAAAACGGAGAAGACTGGATAAAAGATAAGAAGTTAGCATTAGAAAGAACACTGAGATCACATAACTACAATAAAAGTATATTTGACAAAAATAGAAGACACCATGAATTGAATGTGGGAGATAGAGCATTCATAGAAAATGGGAACAAACTCAATAGAAAAAAGCTAGAAGAACTAAGAATCGGACCATTCACAATAGAAGAGAAAATTTCAGACTCAATTTATAAAATAAAAACTGGAAGAAGAAATCAAGACACAAGTCTATTCCACGTGACAAAGCTACTTCCGGTGATAGAAGATGAGAGTGATTAGGAAAATACAAAACTGTGCAGTTTTCTTCTCGAAGAGGGGAGATGTAAAGAGAATATACTCTCTTTAAATATAGCGCGCTTAGTATGATCTGCGCGCGCTTTTATGACACCCGTCAGATGTCTCTAATTAATCGACAGCCACGTAGAAGAGATAAAAGAGTGAACACGTGTTAAGACAAAAGCAACGTAAGAAAAGAATAATTAATTGCTATAAACCAAAGCAGAGTGGATAAAGATAAAAGATAAAAGAGAGAGACGAATAATTAACTGTAATTGTCGTTTCTCTAATTTACAGGTAACTTGCAATGTTTGTACATATTGTAATTATGCTTATAATAATATTGATTATAATATAAACTCTAATTTACAGAGAAACAAATTTAGTTAATTTATTCCAATCACCCAAACCTGATATAAATCACATTATATATATATATATATATATATATATATTTTTACGCGAGCTACGCGCCGGGACGTGAGAATTTTGGTGGCAGCGGTGGGATAAATAAAAATCGTCGCAGTTAAAAATGGATACCCGCACACGTAAAGCAGTAGACACACAATCCGTTCCTTCGGAACACGAGCTATTAGCCTTGCAAAAACAATTAAGCGAGAAGGAACGTCGACTCCGACAAGAAACCGAAACTATGTATATAGAACGCGAAGAAATTAAAAATAACGCCGCGATGAGGGAACAAGAACTCCAAAGGCAAATTCGTGAATTAAAAACCCGGTTGGAAACACCAAACCCACACGACACCACACCGTCTCTTCCACGTAATATCGCAGAAATTCGCGTACCGAACGTTTCGGGAGATTTTTCTCTAAAACAGGCCGCAAATTCGATACCAGCCTTCGATGGCACAAACATGACAGTTTTCGCGTACAGCCGGAGCTGTAAGCGCGCCCGCGATATTTTACCCGCTAGTGCCGAGGGAACATTAACGAGCTTAGCAATAAACAAACTCCGCGGACGTGCCTATATCGCCGTGGAAGACGCAAGATGCTCCACAATCGCGGAGTTATGCAATAAACTCTCCGACGTATTCGGACCACGCCGGACAATCGATCACTATAGAGGAGAGATGACGAACGTTCATCAAGGCAAGAATGAACAGATCCTTGATTTTATCGGACGCGTAAAGGACCTTAGAACTGCAATTCTGGATTGCGACAGAAGCACTACTGACACGACAAATATAGATCAACTTACATTAAACAGCTTTATTGACGGGCTTATACCGCGCCTTAGGTTAGAAATTCGTTCATACAGACATTCCAGCCTCGCAACCGTTTTTTCAGAAGCGATCGAAGCGTACAAACGTTACGAGCGAGATAACATATTATATAAACGCTCGAACCGCGACGGTAGACGCGAGCACACATATCGCGATAACATCCCAGACCGCCGAGACGCTCACGCAGACAGATCGGGTAAAACGCACGGTCGCAACCACGATTACCGCAACGACGCATCGAACCGCGATTCTCGGAAGCCAGCGACGAACCGCGATTTCCAACCTCGAAATAACCAACGGCAAAATTTCGACCAACAGCCAAGAGACAAGTATCGGAATCCTCCGCGTCACGAAGCACCTCGCGACGATTATAACGACCGCCGCGAAAATAGATTGCCAGCGCGCCCGACCCATACAAACGAACGGCAATCACATTCAGAATCGAACCTAAAACCGCATACGGATACTCGCATTTGTAATTACTGTAAGAACCCCGGTCATGACATACACGAGTGTCGCAAACGCGCGTACAATAACAATCGCAATTCGGGAAACGGGGAGTCCCTCCCGTCGACCTCCGGAACCAGGCGGGAGGAGGAGAAAACAAAAACGGTTCATGCTATAAATCAAATCACCGAGTCTGTACGGTAAATCTAACGACGAATTCTCCGGTTCCTCAAATCGAAGTAGATTCTCCCGAATTCAAGGAGAAACTAACTTTGATGATCGATACGGGTGCCGAACCAAATCTAATAAAAATAAACGCGCTGAATCCGAATTCATTGATGTATGATAATGAAAAAATCAAAATCAGCGGAATAACAGACGGGTTTGTCGAATCCTTAGGAGTTATATATGTCCATTTAAATGGAATTTCAATAAAATTCCATGTAGTACCGAAAACGTTTCCGATCGAAACGCACGGTATTTTGGGCACCGCGTTCTGCCAGAAGGGAGCCGAAATATCATACATCAAAGAAGAAGTATACTGGAGGAATCATATATTCACCTTCTCGAATACAAATAAATGAAATATTGCAGCACGTACGATGTCGTGCATCGCGATAAAAGCTACGGGACCTCGCATAGGGTACCTACCGCGTATCGAAGTATCACCTGACGTCACGATACATGACGCGGTCGTCCAGAATACGAGTGGCAAGGCCTATGTGATGTGCATAAACACCACGAGTGACGACGTGACTTTTCCCCAGCCGACCATGGAGTGTTACGTCACCATAGGATGACTTAGTAAGTAATCGAACACATTTCACCAATCATATATTATATATTGCATTTCATATTCCTTTTTCTTATATATATATATACATTTAGTTATTAATTCAGTTATTAATACACGTATATATATTTTATTATTACTCAATTATTACATTATAGATGCACATTCCATATATAACACATACGTATATATACAAGTAATAAAACATATAACTATTAACTCAATTATTACTCATATACATATAACAATTATTAATACATATAGTTATTAACCCAATTATTACGCACATACGTATATCAGTTATTAATACATACATATGTTACACACACGCATATTTAGTTACACATATGTGTACTTTACCTCATTATCTTCATACGCATTTGCCATACGCATTAATCACTCGGTATCTCTTAGTCATGAAATACCTATTCGATTAGTCATGGAATAACTATTCGATTAGTCATGGAATAACTATTCGATTAGTCATAAAAACATGTTATTGTAAAAGGATATTCAAGGAAAGGTTAAGTCGTCATTGAATGTTCTTCACTATCTAATCTTATTATATACATCCGCCATCCGTAGAAACACTGCGTCGAAATAACTATTCGATTAGTCATAAAAACATGTTATTGTAAAAGGATATTCAAGGAAAGGTTAAGTCGTCATTGAATGTTCTTCACTATCTAATCTTATTATATACATCCGCCATCCGTAGAAACACTGCGTCGAAATAACTATTCGGTTAGTCATAAAAACATGTTATTGTAAAAGGATATTCAAGGAAAGGTTGAGTCGTCATTGAATGTTCTTCACTATCTCATCTTATTATATACATCCGCCATCCGTAGAAACACTGCGTCGAAATAACTATTCGGTTAGTCATAAAAACATGTTATTGTAAAAGGATATTCAAGGAAAGGTTGAGTCGTCATTGAATGTTCTTCACTATCTAATCTTATTATATACATCCGCCATCCGTAGAAACACTGCGTCGAAATAACTATTCGGTTAGTCATAAAAACATGTTATTGTAAAAGGATATTCAAGGAAAGGTTGAGTCGTCATTGAATGTTCTTCACTATCTCATCTTATTATATACATCCGCCATCCGTAGAAACACTGCGTCGAAATAACTATTCGGTTAGTCATAAAAACATGTTATTGTAAAAGGATATTCAAGGAAAGGTTAAGCCGTCATTGAATATTCTTCACGATCTAATCTTATTATATACATCCGCCAAAACACTGCGTCGAACTTTATAATCTTAAATTATACTTCCGTCATACGCAGGATCACTGCAACGCAAATTAACTCAGCTTATTTAAAACTTAATCTTATCGACCGTGTTTATACTGAACAATGTTTATGCCGCGTAGAGATAAGGGTCGACCGCTGCGACACGTCATCCAATCTCGCACGTAATGTTTATGCGCCGCATGCCGGACCGAGCGATAACGCAAACTCCATAACAACTCGAGACTAAACATCCTCTCGATGTTTCGAGATAACAGCCATTATATAAAGGCCCCCACCGAGGCATTATTCGCTCATTATTATTCGTGCGTTCACTCAGTGCTCATTATTCGCTCATTCGTCGTTCATTCTTCATTCAGTGTTCATTCAGTATTCGGCATTCAGTGCTCATTGTTCATTCGGCGTTCAGTCAGTCCAGTGTTCAGTCCGCGTCCAGTCGTCAGCGTGTAAAGTTCAGTCGTAATTCAGAGTTCAACGTGTAAAAGTCAGTATTTCAAGCGCGACGTTTTATTCATTATTAATTTAATTGAGCGTGAATAAATTCTAAGGTAACATTGTGTAACTTATATAAATGTATAGTGTTTGTTAAAATATACCTTTTTGATTTTACATATATATATATATATATATATTCAACTATCTTTTATTTATCCATTTTTCATTTCTTTATAAAGATCCCGAAAATCCGAGTACCGAAACAGCGCCAGTACTAACGGCGAAGTTAAGAGAAGGGATAGAAGGATCATTTAGAATTTTTTCTGGATTTAACATCATTCTTCACCCAAGCAGTAACCTTGCTAGGGGAGTCCTCTTTAAGCAACTCGAGCGCCGACTCACTCGCGAACGAGGACCGAATGAGAGTATGAAGGTGATCTAAAATTAGAAAAGCAATTAATAATTATATATATTAATTTCTCGATAACAAGGGTATTTATTTTAACGTTCTAAACTTAAAAACGCGGTACACGCGCTGGAAGACACCGAGGACCTGCCACCTTCATCGCCTGTCCAGGAGACGGATAGTTCAACAGGTGATATTCTTCCACGTATCTTATTAAATCAACGTTATTCTCTCTTATCCGTGAGACCTGGCTACCGCCGGGCCGTGTATCCGTCCACCGGTTTCTGCAAACTCCGGACGAACTCAAGACGTAACACAAAAAATTGGTGACAGCGCGGTGGGATTTTGAGAGAATTTCCGTAAGAACGTGGGATTTTCAGAGAATAACACCAAATTTAGTGCCAGAGCGGTAGGATTTTGAGAGAATTTTTTTTAATTTTATAAAATCCAAGATTAATTACGTAGAATTCCAAAATATTTCAGAACAATTTTATCAATTTTCGCAGAATTTTTTTTCTCTCTTTCAATAATTTTTCAAAATGTCAAATCCGTCTGTAAAAACACGCGCCATGACACAGGAAGAAATAACTATAATGACAGAGCGGTTAGAAAGGAAAGAAAGGCAGGTACAAGAACAGCAGCGGGCTGTCCAAACAGAGCAAGAAAGAGTTCAGGCATTACGCGAGGAAATGGAAAAAGAGAAACGTAACGCAAACACACAAAATGATACGATTCTTCATATTATCACGCAGTTAGCTACGGAAGTTAGAGAAATTAAAGAAAAACAAAATTCGACGCCACTTCATATACCGTCAGAAGCGTCACCGGTCCGCGAACCTCGTAGTAGTCAAAATTCGCGATCACCGTTACCATATGAAGCAAATCCTGCACCGATTAAAGTAAAAGATGTGTTGGAGTTAGTCCCAACGTTCGACGGACAACACCCTTCTGTCCAAAACTTTTGCCGCGCTTGCGTTCGAGCCCGCGATGCGTTAGCAAATCACCAGGAACCGCAGCTTCTGAGACTCATTCTCAACAAATTACGCGGACAAGCGTACAGAGTAATAGGTGAATCTAATTTCAATACGGTAGATGAACTACGCGACAAATTAAGAAAACTGTTCGCGCCATTAAAAACTGTAAATCATTACCGCGGAGAACTCAGTTTGATACATCAAAAACCGCAAGAAACCGTGTTAGATTACGCTATCAGGCTACAAGACATCAGAGATTTAATTAAGGACTGCGAAAAGGACGGTAGAGGCGCGCTCGCGGAAAATCACGAAAATTTTATTAACAAAGAAGCGGTTGACGCATTTTGCAAAGGACTCCACCCCGAGATCGCACTTAGAGTACGACTCGAGGGAGTCGAAGATCTAAATGACGCGATTTTCAAAGCTACGCAGATAGCAAGGGATATAGAAACGGAGAAACAGAGATACGCGACGCGGACGCAGACGACGAGACTGAACGATACGAGATACCGGGATAATTATAATCAGCCGCGATACGAGCCACCGAGATATGAAAACGATAAACGACACGAACCATCGCGATACGAAAATAATAGAAGGTATGAATCACCGCGATATGAGAATTATAAACAGTACGAGCCGCCGAGATACGAAAATAATAGAAGGTATGAATCATCGCGATATGAGAATTATAAACGGTACGAGCCGCCGAGATACGAAAATAATAGAAGGTATGAATCATCGCGATATGAGAATAATAAACGGTACGAGCCGCCGAGATACGAAAATAATAGAAGGTATGAATCATCGCGATATGAGAATAACAGACGGCACGAGCCGCCGCGATACGAAGATAACAGGCGATATGAACCGCCGCGACGCGATAATTACAGACAGGAGCGAAATTCGCCGCGACAAGATTATCACGACAGAAATATAGAACCACCGCGAGAATCTACGATATGCAAATTCTGCATGAAATCGGGTCATCAAATTGATAACTGCTGGAAGTTGCAAAATCAACGCCAAGCGGAACAGCAGAACAATACACAGCGATCGGGAAACGGTACACGCAACCCGTTCGTAAACGGTGGCCAGCGGGAAGCGTCGAAACTAGGCCGCCCGACCTATCCTATAAAAACGGAAGAAATGCCAGGAACGTCCGACGAGATGAACGGAACCATAGAATCCTAAACGTTGCTCTTTCAAACCCAGAATCGGTACCAACGGTAATATTAACGTCGCCACAACTTGCGGAGAAAACTAAATTTATGATAGATTCAGGATCGGAACTGAATTTAATAAAAAAGTCGTGTGTAAGTAAGGAGGAGGATATTGACCAGGGAGTATGTCTATCTCTTAGGGGAATTTCAGACTGGTTAGTCCCGACTTCCGGCAAAATCTCAATCCGACTACTTAATAATCCAGTAGAGTTCCATGTAGTAAACGACGAATTTCCGATCCCCAATGACGGTATCCTAGGAGCCGAATTTTTAAATACAAACGATATTAAAATCGATTACGCCGCGAAAGTAATGATATGGAACAACGCGTACGTTCCCTTCTTCGTCAGGAAATTAATAGCAGCACGACCTCGTACGGTAACTCCTTTTTTCGCATACGTTACTAATCCCGAGTTAGCCTCAGGATTTATACCGATGCGCACCTTAAGAAAAGGAATATTTTTCGGTGAATGTCTCGTCACGAACACTAACGGCCTCGTGCATTTTCCAATGTATAATACAACGGAACAAGGATACAACATAACGATCCCCACGGTAGAATTAATACCCTTCGAATCTAGGGAACCAAAGAAAAATGAGAATACAAAAACTTGCTTAAGTATACGGAAGGAAGACCGCGTCGAAGAGATAATAAAATTACTGCGCTTAGAGCATCTCAACGAAATCGAACGTAAGCATGTTATCAAATTAATTAAAAAGTATCCTGATCAATTCCACGTACCAGGCGATCCTTTAACCGCGACTACAGAAATAAATCACTCAATACACACGACGGATCGTATACCTATTCACGTAAAACAATACCGCTTTCCGCAATGTCATAAAGACGAAATTAATAAACAAATACAGGAACTTCTAGAGAATAAAATAATTAAGCATTCAAAATCACCCTACAATTCACCTATCTGGATAGTACCAAAAAAGGATGACTCACACGGAAATAAAAGATGGAGAGTAGTTATCGACTTTAGACATTTGAACGACAAAACCATAGGCGATGCGTACCCTTTGCCTAATATTTCGGATATATTAGACCAGTTAGGAGGATCAAAATATTTCTCGGTCTTCGATCTCGCCTCCGGATTCCACCAGATCCCTATGGACGAAAAGGACGCGTATAAAACAGCCTTTTCGACACCGTTCGGGCATTACGAGTTCCAAAGAATGCACTTTGGATTAAAAAACGCCCCTGCAACGTTTCAGCGTCTAATGGACAATGTTTTATCAGGACTACAGGGCACAGAAATGTTCGTTTACTTAGACGACGTGGTTATCTATTCATGTTCATTAGAGGAACACCAAAGTAAATTCACAAAATTAAAGGAGAGATTTAGACAGGCTAATTTAAAGCTCCAGCCTGACAAGTGTGAGTTTTTGAGAAAAGAAGTGTCATACCTTGGTCACATAATTGGAGACAAAGGCGTACAGCCGGATCCAAAAAAACTTGAGGCAGTAGAAAAGTTCCCGATGCCAAAAACCTCTAAAAACATTAAGCAATTTTTAGGCCTCGCGGGTTATTACAGACGATTTATCAAGAATTTCTCAAAGACTACGAAACCGCTCACCGATTTGTTAAAAAAGGATAAGAAATTTAAATGGGAAAGCCATCAGCAGACGGCATTCGAAATGCTCAGAGATTCTCTTTGCAAAGCACCCATCTTACAATTCCCGGATTTCACGCGACCATTCGTGCTCACGACTGATGCACCGGGACATGCAATCAGTGGAGTCCTTAGCCAAGGAGAAATTGGTAAGGATCTCCCTGTGGCTTACGCCTCGCGAACATTGAGTCCACCCGAACAGAAATATTCTACCATAGAGAAAGAATGTTTAGCTGTTATATACTGTACGTCACACTTCAGACCATATCTGTATGGAAGGAAATTTAAAATAATTACGGACCATAAACCCTTAGTATGGCTCAACAATATAAAAGATCCAACGTCACGTTTATGGAAATGGAGACTTAAGTTATCTGAATATGATTTTGAAATCTCCTATAAATCAGGAAAAGTTAATTCAAATGCGGATGCGTTATCGAGAAACCCACCCATCCTAACGCTCCCGATAACCGAAGACGAGTCCAGTAATGAATCTATTTTCTCTCCTCATCCTCCTTTTTCCCCTCATACACCTTATTTTAGGAACCTGCAAGGAGGCATATTTAATTTCGAAATTCCTAACACGCAAAACCCGAATCCCATAGAACCTCCAACTAGAGAAGAAAACTTACCTGAGAACCCTCCGATTCCACCGGATCCTCCAGTCCAACCTGAAAATAACGAAAACGAAATTGAAAATTTAGAAAATAAACAAATTAACTTACCTTCCAGTTCCAACGAAGACGATAACGACGACCGTAATGACGATGAATCTGAAACAGAAAGTGAAGAGTTATTTGATAATCCTAACGTACAATATGAATTCCTTAAAATCACGAAAACTAAAGAGCCGTTATACTTGCAAAAAGATTGTTTAGTAATATTCCTTGATTACGATGGAAACCCAGCAGATGGAAGCGCGAGGGAGCTGCAACAATTAGGATTGCTGCCCACATTTGTTGACCTAACTCCAGAAAGGCCGAGATTACAAACTATTAACAACATGAGTTTTTTTAGGTGTACCTATCCAAGAGAGGCCCACGACTCCGATGACAACTGAACAATGCCTTGCCGGCATACGTGCAATTAAAGATGTAGTAGATGAAACTGATTTAAAATCATTTGCAATTCGGAAAACAGATCCCTTGGGTGATGTATCATGGGACTACTTTGACCACAATCTGAAGGAAACTTTTAAAACATAGTTTGAAAATTACATACTGCCTCGGATTAATTCGAGTACCCCCCGTAAGTGAACGACAACAGATAATAGAGAGAATTCATAATTCAGTTACAAATGGACATAAAGGCGTAACAGAAACGTATACACGAATTAAGCAGGACAACATATGGCCAAATATGAAGGCACAGATCCAAAAATTTATTCAAACATGTAAAACTTGCCAATTGAAAAAACTTACACGGTTAAAAACAAAGCAACCAATGGTAATTACGGATACACCGGGTACCGTATTCGAAAAGATAGCTATAGATATAATGGGTCCTCTACCCACAACTCGAAAAGGCAATTCGTACATTTTAACAATTCAGGATCTGTTATCAAAATATTCCATAGCCATTCCTCTGAAAAATACCGGATCAATAATAATAGCGGATAAAATTTTAAAACATCTCATTTGCCGCTTCGGGGCACCAAGAATCATTTTAACAGATCAAGGCTCGAATTTCTCCACATCAGTAATAAAACACCTTACCAGACGATTCAATATCAGGCACCTACAAACTACGGCCTACCATCCACAATCAAACGGCTCAGTCGAGCGATCCCATCATGTGTTCACGGAATACTTAAAAGTACACATAGATAAGAATAATGAATGGTACCGTGTTACGTCTTGAGTTCGTCCGGAGTTTGCAGAAACTGGTGGTCGAATACACGGCCCTACGGTCGCAAGGTCTCACGGATAGGAGAGAATAACGTGGATTTAATAAGATACGTGGAAGAATATCACCTGTTGAAATATCCGTCTCCTGGACAGGCGATGAAGGTGGCAGGTCCTCGGTGTCTTCCAGCGCGTGTACCGCGTTTTTGAGTTTAGGATTATTATTAGAACGTTAAAATAAATACCCTTGTTATCGAGAAATTAATATATATAATTATTAATTGCTTTTCTAATTTTAGATCACCTTCATACTCTCATTCGGTCCTCGTTCGCGAGTGAGTCGGCGCTCGAGTTGCTTAAAGAGTACTCCCCTAGCAAGGTTACTGCTTGGGTGAAGAATGATGTTAAATCCAGAAAAAATTCTAAATGATCCTTCTATCCCTTCTCTTAACTTCGCCGTTAGTACTGGCGCTGTTTCGGTACTCGGATTTTCGGGATCTTTATAAAGAAATGAAAAATGGATAAATAAAAGATAGTTGAATATATATGTAAAATCAAAAAGGTATATTTTAACAAACACTATACATTTATATAAGTTACACAATGTTACCTTAGAATTTATTCACGCTCAATTAAATTAATAATGAATAAAACGTCGCGCTTGAAATACTGACTTTTACACGTTGAACTCTGAATTACGACTGAACTTTACACGCTGACGACTGGACGCGGACTGAACACTGGACTGACTGAACGCCGAATGAACAATGAGCACTGAATGCCGAATACTGAATGAACACTGAATGAAGAATGAACGACGAATGAGCGAATAATGAGCACTGAGTGAACGCACGAATAATAATGAGCGAATAATGCCTCGGTGGGGGCCTTTATATAATGGCTGTTATCTCGAAACATCGAGAGGATGTTTAGTCTCGAGTTGTTATGGAGTTTGCGTTATCGCTCGGTCCGGTATGCGGCGCATAAACATTACGTGCGAGATTGGATGACGTGTCGCAGCGGTCGACCCTTATCTCTACGCGGCATAAACATTGTTCAGTATAAACACGGTCGATAAGATTAAATTTTAAATAAGCTGAGTTAATTTGCGTTGCAGTGATCCTGCGTATGACGGAAGTATAATTTAAGATTATAAAGTTCGACGCAGTGTTTCTACGGATGGCGGATGTATATAATAAGATGAGATAGTGAAGAACATTCAATGAGGACTTAACCTTTCCTTGAATATCCTTTTACAATAACATGTTTTTATGACTAATCGAATAGTTATTTCATGACTCATCGAATAGTTATTCCATGACCAAGAGACAACGAGTGATTAATGCGTATGGCAAATGCGTATGAAGATAATGAGGTAAAGTACACATATGTGTAACTAAATATGCGTGCGTGTAACATATGTATGTATTAATAACTGATATACGTATGTGCGTAATAATTGAGTTAATAACTATATGTATTAATAATTGTTATATGTATATGAGTAATAATTGAGTTAATAGCTATATGTATTATTACATGTATATATACGTATGTGTTATATATGGAATGTGCATCTATAATGTAATAATTGAGTAATAATAAAATATATACGTGTATTAATAACTGAATTAATAACTAAATGTATATATATAAGAAAAAGGAATATGAAATGTAATATATAATATATGATTGGTGAAATGTGTTCGATTACTTACTAAGTCATCCTATGGTGACGTAACAGTACCGAGCGAAATATTTCTGTGTCAGCCTGGCTCTACCGGCCGGCCGGCACGTGGTGCGCGCGCCGCGCTCCGAACGAGGGGTTTCCTACGAGCATTGCGGCCGTTCCGACGTGCCGATTTCGCTGAAATTTTAACTCTCGCCACGTGTTGCGACGACGAACGAGGAGCCGTCGTTGAATTTTTCGAAATTTCAAAAATTTTTCACCCCTTCGGGGGAAGTGGTTGAAAAAATGAAAAAATCGAAAAAACAACGTTAAATCCCGCTTCCGAGGACGAAACTAGCCCGCCGTGTCAGAAAAAACCGGTACCTTCCGGACCGAATTAACGAGCAAAGTCGAAAAAACGCGTCCGACCGGGAGGTACCGAGCGAAATATTTCTGTGTCAGCCCGGCTCTACGGGCCGGCCGGCACGTGGTGCGCGCGCCGCGCTCCGAACGAGGGGTTTCCTACGAGCATTGCGGCCGTTCCGACATGCCGATTTCGCTGAAATTTTAACTCTCGCCACGGGTTTCGTCAAAAATCTTTCGTTCGCAGGTGGATGTTGTTACGTCTTGAGTTCGTCCGGAGTTTGCAGAAACCGGTGGTCGAATACACGGCCCTACGGTCGCAAGATCTCACGGATAGGAGAGAATAACGTGGATTTAATAAAATACAGCAATGAATATAAATGTCCTGTGTGACAAGATCAGAAAAGAGAGTGTGACTTATCACACCACTCTCGAAATACAGAAATGAATATAGTCCTGTGTGACAAAAATACATATATCCGTCATGGCTACCTAAAAATGCATTTACTTCTGCCGCTTGTCGGTTCGTGCGGAGGACGCTCACATACGGGGTACCTGGTTACTCAACGCGTCACTCCCGTCCGATCATGCGGCCTGCTTGTCGAGCGAGAGGAATAATGGAAGATGTCAGCGCACACCATCGAACGAAGATATGCGCTCGACCGAAGAGAGAGAGAGAGAGAGAGCGGTTCGGAGAGAATTCGAAAAGAGAGATCGATCGGGTCGAATGGAAGCGTTACCGCCCACGCGGTTCGCTCGCCGATCTCTCTCTCCGTCCCGCGTCTTCTTTCGGTCGTGTTGCGTATCGCGATTTTTTCTTCGAATCGTGTCGTCCAACGTGGCGGAACAGAGAGGACACCTCCTTCGAGAGGAACCGGGTAACCTGGGACGATGCGCACACGCACGCTTTCGAATGGGGACCGTTGGTCCGTGCTGCCGTGTGTCGCGTTCGTTCAGGGGAGGCGTAGCGCGAGGCGTTCGTCGTCGCGTCGCCGTGCGTGGATAGTCGAATAGGAAGAGAGAGAGATAGGGCGCGCGAGGTGGTCCGAGAATTCGAATGGTCGGTCACACGCGTGCACCTCTCTCTCGAGTGTATCCACCGGCGCGCGGAAGTTAGACCTCCTCCCTCCCCGAGGTTTTTCAATGTTGTACTTTTCGCTCGGCCCGTCGTCCGAAAGGCGCGTGTTCGTTTCCGCGCCGGTCGACCGGGTCCGTTCCGCCGGACGTTAAAAGTGCCGTCGGCTGAGTCCGACGACGCCCGCACCTCTCGATCACGTGCGCTGGGTCGTTGAGGCGCGCGGCATCGGTTTTCATACCGAAATGAGATCAAAGATAATTGAACTTGTGTTAAACAAATAAATATATACGATTACCCTGAACGGTGGATCACTTGGCTCGTGGGTCGATGAAGAACGCAGCTAATTGCGCGTCAACGTGTAAACTGCAGGACACGTGAACATCGACATTTCGAACGCACATTGCGGTCCACGGATACAATTCCTGGACCACGCCTGGCTGAGGGTCGTTCACGAAACCTTACACTGCTTGCGTTGCCTCTCCGAGCCGCCGCCGTCGTTCGGTTGCCCGAACGTTTCGGAGCGGCGGTCGAGGAGACGTGTCAACGTACGAGCGAATGTTGGACGTTCGTCGGAGTTTGTCGCGGGCACCGTGCGAATGTTCGCGCGACACGGGGCGTCGTACCGTTCCGCGGAACCACCGATGATCCATCTCGACCGTTCGGATGCGTGCGTGCTTTTGCGGTTCTGTGAGTCGTTTCATCGACCGTCCGCAGATAGCACCGCTCCTTACGTGCGTCGGTTGTGTGACCATCCTTTCGTGCACTTGATCAGAGAGAGAAAAACGAAGGAGAGAGCGGATTTGGGGAGAGAAGTGGTAGCGGAAGGTGTGCGTGCGTGCGCGCATATCCAAGAGAGAAGATCGAAAGTCGGTCGCCCCCGACGTGTGCGTTGATCGCGCGAGACCGCGCGTCCAACCCGGTCGTCCAGTCCACGAATGATTTCCTTTCGTGATTTCCCCCTTGAACCACGCTATCTGTGGGAGAGCAGAAGCAGGCCGTGCCGCGCCG